>JAWMRC010000034.1:14388376-14414448 GCA_035584755.1 Thripadectes ignobilis | reverse complement strand
CAGTTTTGCCTCGGAGCCATGTATAAGGGAGAGATGCTAAGGTGAAAACCAAAGGAACTCTGTTTTGGATAGCTTTAGAGGTATTTTATACTGAATAAAAAAGGCCCAAAACCTGAAGTCAATACAGTAGAATTCAAGGGAATTTTTTTTAAAGAAAGAATTTGAATGAAACTTTTATAAATTTATTAATGCTGTTAAATCTGTATTGCATGCTTTCCTATTACAAAATCTGTAGAGAATCTGAGGAGATTTAACACCCCTGGAGGCCCCTTTTTACAGGGGCTGGAACCACTAATCTGAGGCTCATTTCTCCATCCAGCCTCTGCTTTTCTCATCTAGGAAGCATCCTATGGTTGAGATGTTTCTCTGTCACATTCGATTGAATTTAACAGAGAATTAATAAAAGTGTTTTTAATGAGTAAGAGGGAGAGAACACTGTAATCCAAGTCTCATTTCCTTAGGAAGAGTGATTCAATAATGGCTTCATCTTTTGTTATTTTAATTATTCAGATGAACTAAAACATAAGTACAAGGAGACAAGATGAAAATAAGACCTTTGTTTCCCTGCATGCTCTGCACAATGCATAGTGATGGGCATGGCGAAATCCTTTTTTCTGGGGCTGCATATTTTTATCCAAAGAACTTATTATTTTTTCCTACAAATTTCTCCATTTGAGTGGCTTCTCCTCTGTTTTACTGCACAGCAAGAATTAGTTCTGAGCATATTAAAACGTATCAGAGGCCAGAGCCACGTAACCTGAAAGGACAGCAAGAACAAAATAAAGTGCTGCAAAGACCAAACGCTTGAGTTGGAACAGTCAGGTAGGGTGTCCTTTCTGCCAGTGTTGTACCCTTCAAAATCTGATTGGAAACAAATCACCTCTTCAGCTAAGCAATTAAATGTGATTCTGTATGTTATGCCCACAAACCAACTCGTAGCTGACCAGCAGGTAACATGGTCCTACTCTGGGGCATCCACAATAGGTATGTGGCCTTTGTTCTTGAGCAAATACATTTTCCATGTTTAAATTTTGGTTTGGGTAGTGGATTTCTCCCGTACTGGCAGTTAATCTTCCACTGCTGACATTTCATAAATCCAGGGCAAGTCAATTGCCCAGTTATTGTCTGCTGGGGTTCCTGTTAAAATGGCTTTGGTAGTCTTGTCGAATACAAATAGTCATTTTTAAAACAGTACCGGTTATCATGGATAAAAGTTGACAAGAAATAAATGTCTGTTTTTCCCAGCCTTAGGCCTGTAGGGTTCTTTCCTTCCCCACTCACTTCCTGCAGCAGGATGTCTGAATCTTTGCACCCCTGCTGTCTGAATAGTCACAAATATTAGTTACACCAAACGGTCCCAAAAAACACGTAAAACTGAACTTAATCTAGATTTTTTTCACTTTCATTCATTGGGTTCTCCAGTCAGTCAAAATACAGGGAACGCTCTCTAATATTTATCATTGCACATCAAAACTCAGCAGCTTAAATTCCTTGTTGGAGGCCAGGGTAGGAGATAGAGAAAAGGTTTCAATCAGGCCTCTTAAAATAGACTCTTTTTTTAGTTTGAAAGAGGGTTTGGAGGTTTCTAATTTCTATTTTCTTTTTTTTTTTCTTTTTGTGGGTGTCTCTATAATGTTTCCTGATATTCTCCATTGATTATCATGGAAAAGAAAAAGTTCTTTGCATTTCTGATTATAAACTGTTGTAGCACTTGCTGAATTGCCTGAATAAGTGTTGTTTAGGCTACTGAAGGCTGCCTCAAAGATATTCCAGGTGTACCAACTTGTCTTACAGCATTGCAGTTCCACAGTTGTTGGTGTAGCTGTACAACAG
This sequence comes from Thripadectes ignobilis, assembly GCA_035584755.1. Taxonomy (NCBI): domain Eukaryota; kingdom Metazoa; phylum Chordata; class Aves; order Passeriformes; family Furnariidae; genus Thripadectes; species Thripadectes ignobilis. The sequence goes on along the minus strand of JAWMRC010000034.1, from coordinate 14,412,615 downwards.
TTGACACAGGCTGGAAAATCCAGCTCAGCCTGCCTTCAATTTTCTTCCACCTTTGTTTGAGTTTTAACTCTATTAACCAGAGGGCTTTCACTGTAATCCTCTGTGGCTGCTTAAAACCTATTTTGTCATGCTTATTTGTCATATGCATGAAAGAAATGTGTACTTATGTTTAAAATGCTCAGCAAAATCATGTAGAAATAGTAATACCATGGGAAAAGCGTGAGAAAACTTGCCATTTACCAAAATCTGAAAAGAGCTCCAGCTCCCTACAATCATAGGGAGTGCAAATGCAGCCAGCAGGAAGGCATTAATTATAACACCCTTCTTCAATCCACACTTGATTATAGCATGCTTTTTAATGTACGTGGCGACTGAGACCAATACAGGTTTTATTACTCTTTCTGTAAAGCAGAAAATTAAACCATTCTCAATTGCTTTATTTAAATGGCAGGGTGACCACAAAGCAACTTGCTTTATGCTTATAATGTAGACTGAAAGTAATTTGGTTCCCTGCTGAGTTCCTGCATTTGTGCAGGAGAACGATTGGTTTGAGGCTCTGCTGTATTTTGATGTATCTTCATGTGTTAATAAGGCAAATGAGTAGAAAGTGATTTTAACTGTACCTTCCAAATCTCAGATTCTTCCTAATGTTAAACGTCTATGGACCATGACAAATGTCTTTGCAGTTTAATCTGATTGCTTGTTAATGAAAGAGAAAACTGCAAATTAGGCGAGCAGGAAATGAGGCCCACGCTCCCCATATGTGGTGTTGGCAATAGACCTTCATCAAGTGGGAGGTTGGACTGGAGATCTCCAGAGGGCCTGTCCAATGCTGATGTTTCTATGATTATTCCCTCTGTAGGAGTGATGATTTCTGATCCTTTTCCTTTCATGGAGTACTTCCCTGCACTAATGCAAATCTGCTAAGAGAACATATTCTGTTGACTTCTGTATTGGTTCACAGGATTAGTATTAGAATTAGAATTGCTCTCTTAGTTAAGGAATCCATCACCATGAAGGAAAGCTTGCAGGCCTTTACTCCCATTGTAGTGTATTCAGAATCCAGTAAAATTCAGACATAAAAGCTGGGCTGGAGTTTTGTTTAAATTCTCTTCAGACTGAAAAATTTGTATTTTCCCTTGAAGAGTTGCAAAATAAGATGCGAGGGATTTGTTTCAAGTTTTTTAGTTGTTATTTGTGTGTGTGTGTGTGTAACTCTCCCAAGCTAATTAATGCAGAAAAAGAATAACTCTGTCTGACAAACTAAATTGTCCATAGATGATATACCTGACAAGTGTATGAACCCTGTCACAACAGGCTAATAATGGTATTAGCACCCAACCAAAGGCACAGTGACCTGTGCTCTATTGTGGCTACAAACTGCATTTAGAGATGGATTGTCTTCTGCATATTTTATTTTTATCAGATGGTAATAGAGCATGCCATCTACAACCTAGTGATTTCATATCTTTTACATAGACATTCCTGGTGAAGAAAAATATAACACATTAAAAATATTCGGAGTACTTTTGAAACATTTCTAACGCTCCTTAAGATTGAGAAAGGAGGTGGATAGGGCAGTGTAACATGATCTGCTGTCCATCTGTGGTATCTGTTTTTCAGAAAATTTGGCCTTTGGTATTTAAAACAGATTTTTTTTTCTCCTACATTGCCTTCTTTTTTTACCAGATCTCATGACTATGTCCTCAAAGTCATGACATTTCTCCATCTAACAATCTACTACTTTCTGAAATTTAGAACCTGCTTTTCTGACGTGTGTGCTTTATGAGGTAGAGGGTGATAAGTTGGCAGCAGGCTGCAAGAACAAAGGTGAACCTGTGGCTTTTGAGTGACTCTTACAAATGTACACAAACTAAAGAGGAACACGAATCCTCATTAGCAATTTAACAAAGGATGGCTAAATTATTCACACAGACCAGTTTTTGGCTCAGGTGGAAACTTCTGTTCATGGTAAGTTGCCTGCAGCTTTTTGAAAGAACTGTTACTAAATCCATAGAGCTAAGCCTCTTACAACATGCTGTTCAAAGTCTGTAAATATGGACAGGGGATGAAGATTTATTTTGTAGCCTTTATAGAAGAAATGAAAACATATTTCATTGAAAATGCAAATGTGGGAAGATGCAGGAAAGGACTTTGCATAAACTAACACAACCCTCATCAGCTTTTGTCTTTATTTCTTCTTTCGTCTATGTTGATTTCCACATTGGATTGCTTTGGAGTTTCTGTAGGGTACAAAGAAGTTTATTGAAGAAAAGGGAGTGAAATGTAATACTGTTATTTCCTCGACAAGAAGAAAAAGCAAAACAAAGAGAAATTTTAAGATGGACCTCGTAGTTTTCATACATCAAAAGGAGTAAGTAGGATGTCTTAACCACAAGCCTGTTTGTCATCTCACACCTAACACACACCACCCTGCTGATCATATAAATACAAATAACTGAAAATTAAACAGCATTTTCCAGACCAGACAACTGGCATCATCCATGAAAAAAATCACTTGGTCCCTTTCGAAACATTCATGACCTGCTGGCAGCCACCATTCACTTCTCAATGTTCATTTCACTTTCGTATACCCTGGAATTTATTGAAAGATGGAGCTGAAATAATTATTATTACAAAGGTAAAAGTCCATAATACTGTGCCAGCTACTCTTTCTATTGCCAGAGAAAAATCAACCCTTAATCCCCATTGAGGTAAAATCCCACTTTACAAGTGGGTATTCACGTTAGTCTGAGCACCAACTGATAAAGCCTGTGTTGCCAAGTGAAACCCAAGAATTTAGGCTTCAGTTCTTTAAAATGCAAATAGATCCACTCCAGCAGAGGACTTGCTTTTCCTGAGTCAGCTGATAAGAAGAAAACTACAGAATGGTTGATGGGACAAGCTGCAAATTAAGAAGTTAGTGACTGAAATTGAAGATGATGCTACTGGGCTTCGTTTTTCTCCATCCTTATTTCCCCTGTCCTGTAACAGGTTATCTGTCTTTAAATTATAATCCTTACTTTATTTCATTTTGACAATGGAGAGGGAAAGAGCTGAAGTATCCATACTGCAGAGCTTGAAACGTGCTGAAAAATTATGCACCTGGGTATGTAGATAAATGAGACTGTGTTGTTCTAAATACATTGCAGTTTGGGATAGTTTCATATTTACAAAGCTTGTTTTAAATTGAGGTGAAATTCAACATTATAGGTTTCTTCCTTTTTGCTTTTGGACAGTGTGGAGCTGTTTGCACTGACCAGCTAAACACAGACACCCAGTTGCACTCCTTGTCTGAATAAGAAATGTGCCAGATTTAAAACATGTTTTTTTTAAAGGTAGAAACAAGTGCAAATGGCAATTTCCTTTTAAATTGCCTGGAGAAAGAGAAGGGCAGCAAACAACCCGATCAAAAAAAGACATTACTCCAAAAAGATGGGCTAATAGAGGTGAATCATTGGGAGAATTGCATTGATTTTTATGTCAGAACAAGCTGCCTCTGATGGCCAGTAACAGGCAGCGTAACACTGAAATATTTATAAATTGTGTGATTGCTAAGGAACACAGCTATACATTTAAGTCAGGTCTCTGTTTGTGTATTACAGTTCTTATATTTGTCTCTTTAATGCCCAGCCATGTTTTCTTTTGTGAGCAACTTCTCACTCCTGGACACTTTTGTCTTCTGTTTGGTATAGTGGGAGTCCCTTTGGCCTCACCTTGTTGGACCAAAACGGGCCCTTTAAGGGAATTTGCTTGGAAATACAAGGATTGATTATAACCCTCAGCAGCATCTCAAATCCGGGGGATGAGCTCCAGCTTTTATCCTTTTGGTTTTCCACTGAAGTGCCTGAAACCTCCCAATCCAGCACTGAGGATTCATTTAACTGAGGGGGAGTTAAACCATGTGGCAGCCCATGGGCAGACAAAGCTGGGAAAAACAGCAATTGGTTTGAGTGGCAGAACAATCACACTGTTGTACTGTGCTTGTGGCACAGAAAACCTATCAGAAGGAAAATCTCGAACAATTATTTTAAACTCTAAGTATAAAAGTTATATTGATATAACCCACAGGTTGAAACACAGCATGGAAAGGTTGATAGCATTACTCCTTTTCTCTCAAAAATGAATTTATTGGATGTCTCCAAGAGTTTAGAGGAGAATTGACACAGAACATCCATTCAGTATATTAATGGTGAAAATAAGGGTTTGCTTTTCAAGCAGGGCTTTGTGTGAGTTTTATTAATAAAACAGAAAGCTCAGTAAGCTGTTGCAAATACTGCAGAGGTTTAGGAGACCAGGGTGACATATCTACACTAATTCTGAAGAGATGCCTCTTAATCTCTCCAGAATTACTCCTTGAGAGCAGAATGTCCTGATAAAATAATCTGTATTTTTCCCTTAAAAAATCTAAGAGCCATTGCGTTCTGCTCCCTCAGTTCTGTACACCTTTCTCAGCAAACTGGTTTTCCTGAGCACACACCAGATTCCTCCAGAGGCCTCTATAGGTTCTTTTCAGGTCTGTGCTGAGAGTTCTGATGCTGCTCCTGGGCCTTAGGAGATCTTACAGAGTTAATAGTGAGGTTTTATGCCCAGCTTGAGACTGAGCCCTACAAGGGTAGCTCGTGTAATTTCCGATGTGAAGAAATAGCTGCTCTTAGCAGTTAGTATTTCACTGCTTTGTGTTTGGGCATTTCAAGTCTTTTTCTCCATCGAGCTTTCAGGGAATAATTGTAGGACTGAAAAGTGACGTTTGTTTCGTTTCCATTTAGTCTTTTACACTGAGAGCAAAACTGAAACCAGATTTGTGTGATGACTTTGTTGTGTTGGTACAAAACACTCAACTTAGTAGATGTACTGATGGTAAGAAATAACATGCATTTGCAGAGACCAAACAAATGAAAATCTAATTTCATAAACAGAAAAAACGAAGCTCCCAAAATCAAATTGATGGGAAATTCAGTGCCTTTCAAAACATGAATTCTGAATTTTTTCTAAATGCACAGATCTGAGTGGGAATTAGAGCTTGCACAGTGGGGTCTAATGAGTCTTCTATTCTCAGAAGGAATTACTCTCTGGTTTAGAAAGTTATATTTTGGCACCACAACTCTATTAGAAAAAGAATTATTATGTAAGGAGTGATTTAGTCTATATTTTCTATTTCATTAGTAAATATTTCCCCTGTATCCCACCCCTACCAGCTCTCATGTCCCTGTAATGCCCAGCAGTTTGTTAAAGGGACGAGCAGAAGGAACATCTGGCCTCAGCAGAGCAACTTCAAACCTTTAATGTCTAACTCTGCATTCAGTTTTAGCAGTCAAGGCTCACATGTAGTTTGCAATTCAAATTCTGACATTTGCTTCTGGTATTGCTGTTTGTTGCTATTGCTGTGCAGTTTATGACTTTCTCTCCTGCACTAAAGGGAAGAAGAAGATGATTTTAAGCAGCACCACAAAGGCAGAGGGGGGTAGTGCTCTATGCACAGCAGGTCTCGTGCATGGTAATGGCCATAGAAGCATTCCATGAGTTTTGGGTTTGAGTTTTAGCTTGAATTCCATCAAAGTAGCAGCTAGGAATTTCTCGTGTTTATGGCAGCTTGTGGGGCCAACAGATTACAAAGGTTTCCTGTCTCTGAGACACTTTGAAAAGGGACAAGTGTCAGTGCTGACCAATAGTGTGAAAAATGTCGTGCCATATTTTGGGCTGAACTGATTGAGTGAAGAGTTTCTGTGGGTTTTTAATTCTGCTCGTAGTTCAGACATTTCAGGCAACTGAATTTGCAAATTTTCACTCATGTAAAACTAGTTAAAACGGGAAAGAAACGGAAAGATATCCTTTGGATTTGAATGTCTAAGTTTTAGGCAGATCCATCCATATGATAAACCTGCCAGAACCAACCTTAAAGCATTGACAGGATGAAAGCTCCATGGGAATCCAGAGCAAAATGAAAGATAAAATCAGAACTAAGAGCATTCCTACAATAATTGAACTCTGTAAGATATGTTTCTTGTTAGATGTTGTACATGTGTAGTTAATAGTCTGAAACCTCATGAATATTAATCCCGAGATATCAAAGTAAGACTACAGTGTATAACAGTAAGCTAATCTCCGAATTCAATAAACACAGTATACTTTTAATTTAGATAATGAAGGGCTTAGGGTTTTAACTGGAATAAATTTTGCATCGTGGTAAAAGAATTTCTAGTTTGATTTACTCTGATGGCAGCGCTGCAGCAACCTGTTGTTTCCCTTTAACCCTAAAGCTTTTAATCTTTTCACAACATCTGTTTCATAATGGGCCACTGATGCTTTTAAGCTGATGTTTTAGGGTAACGCTATCAGATTTGTCACTTCTGGAAGTTTTGCTAAATTCAGTGCACATTTTACTTAAGGAGAACAGCTTGAGACCCTCACGTCCTAAACCATGTTGGAAAAAACCCCCCAGCCTTGAATGCTTTAGAGCTTTGCATTAGAAACTGGGAGCTCTTATCAAGGCCAATGTTTCAAGAAGTAAAGATGTTTCTAACTTTGCTTCTCTGCAAGTCATTTCTCAGAACGTGGATGGAAGTTGAGTGCCACTTTGGGGAAGTTTGTTGACTTTGTCTTACTTTACTGTTATTCAAACCTCTGCTGGTTTTGACAGTGTTTTGCTCTAAGCTTGAGGTGCTCCCACAGGTCTTGGTCTCTCCCAGTAGGTTGAAAATCAGATCTAATAGTATAGGAACCCTGGATTTAGTCACTGTGAGTAGCTTAAATAACTGAGAAAATAAGACTTACACAGATTAAAATATACACTTCAGCAAAATGTTACAGGAGTTGAATTTATATTTGACAGCAAAAAGATTTTTTTTCTGTCCACAGGTAACTGGTGGTAACACAGGAAAAGCTAAAAAGAAGCAATAAGACAACTATGATGGTTCGTGATGGTGAAATCTTACTTTAAAACACAATTTCTACATTACTTCTGGAATGTATTGTCAAAGGTGGCTGTGTGTTCCCACAGCAAAATCTCCATTATACTGAAAATCCTGCAGTTAGGTGTTTTCTTTCTCAGAAATAGCATAGGGGGGGTTGTGACTTTGTGAGTTTAAGTACACAATTGCAGTGCACTGTGGAGAAAAATGGAAATTAAATGTCAGTAAGAAAAAAAAGTGCTAAGAGGAGTTGCAATCCCCTGGAAGCACAGATAAAGTCCGCTCTTTTTTCCTTTAAGAGAGTATAAATTCTAAAGACGTCTCTAAATGTTGGATAAAATTGGACTGAAATAGCATGAAGACATTGCACAAATGGCTGTAAGTAAAGATTTTAATGATGATCTCTGTAGACAAAGAAGAAATATTGCATCATAGCTGTTGACTAAGGAATGGAAACTAAAAGTGAGTTCACAGAGACAGTGCCCTGATGCACAGCCTAATCAACTGCTGAAGTAATTAAATGTGAGAAGGGTGTATGGAGGGGGTATTTGTGAAACAGATAAAAACTAACAATCTTTTCCCAACTACTTGGACAAAAAAAAGGTTGGGCTCACTGCCTGTTGGAACGAGCTGACATAATTTCAGCGGTTTCTGAATGGCAATAATAGAATTGTTATTAGTTAACCATAAGCCAAAATCTGGCCTGTGTTATCTGGTTTATAAAGCAGTAAGAGTCATTTCAGCTTGCACTTCTGCAGTGTGCTGCCAGCTATCACTCCAAACCCCTTAAAAACAAGTGGCATAGATAAAAACTGAAGCAAATCAAGCAGTTTGCAATACTGTATGTGCAAGGATCCTGCAAATACACCAAGAAAGCTCTGCTGCACTATTCCATGATTTTTGATTCCTTTTGAAACAGCATCATGTAAAGTAAATGGTCTCTAGGAAACAAGTCAGACAGGCTGAGAGACTCTTATGCTTTCTTTTAATGACTGAAATCACAGTTGAAGCAGTGAAGTTACTTTTTTTACAGTGTAGATAATCCAGTGTTTCCCAGACCTTGAAACCAAATGTGTATTTCCTGGATAGAGAGTTATAATGTGCTATTGGAAACTTGTCACTGGCGTTTTACAAAATTCACTCCCAAAGTTTAAAGGGTGGAAAGGGCCAACTGGTAAAGGGTTATGTGATATATCATTCAAGGCTATGGATGCTGCAGGGTGGTGCTGAACACCTTCTGCTTGTGCTGCCCTCAGTGGGATTCAAATATATGTGCTGCCTCTCAAGATCAAACTGAATTTCCTCTCTCCTTTTCCCCTCCTACACTGTGACAGAATCATAAAATGCCAGGGCATGGTTTGTTACAGAGTTGGTTCTTAAGTAACAGATGTTCCATAATGATAACAAAGACTGCACATTATAAATTGCCTGACTATTAACATCTTTATAAACCTTTACAACAATGCAATGTTGCTAATTATTTCCCCTGGAACATCTTTAGCCTAGAGGCTCTGTGTGCAAGGGAAAGGAGTCAGGGCAGTGTTTGGTAAATTGCAGTCATGTAGGCTTTCAGCTTTACTGGAGAACATGACAGCAGTTGTTCCCCATCACCCAGCTGAAATAATTGTATGTCTTTTTATAGAACAAAGAGTCAAGTTTCTAAAGCCAACATTATCTCTTTGCATTTCTCTAGTACTTTTTCCTGTTGTGAAATCTGCATTTTCCTGAGCCTAAAACAAATTGAAGGGCAAGCCAAGAGAAGACAATTTTGGAGTTCATAACCCAAGCTGTATCATGGAAAGTAATTTACAGACAACAAAGCATTAACCTTGAAGAGGGGCAGGTTGGTGAACTGGCAGCAGTTTTATTAAAAAGCCATGTGAGAAGAGAAGAGCAATATCTCAAACTCATAACAAACACCTGAAATGTTATGATCACTTTACATCTCAGCAAGCAGAGCTTCTTAAAGAATTCATCTTATGAAATAGATTAGATTGAATTCTATGGGAACATACCAAACACTCACAGTGGTAAACCTCTGCTAACTGTGTTGTAAAATCTTCATGTGCAAGATTGTGTGTAGGCATTTTTAACCATTTTAATGTGGAACCCATGGGTAACACCAATGGTGGTAGACTTCTGCCAATTTTCCTTTGACCACTGCCATCTTGTTAGCATTTCTTATAGGAATTTATAATATTTATAATGATCTGTTTACAATTATTTAATGTAAAACTTCCCTGAGTCCTACTCTTCCCTGTGGCTCTGAAACACTTCAATTTTATGTATTCCATGAAATTACTTCATTGTTTCCTCAGCATTTTGCCTTTCATTAGATCACCACCACGGGACTAGAACTCCATAATGTTTGTAATCCTCTGTTGGAGAGGCAAAATGTTTCACTTAATAATTTTCTTTTCTATTTAGGTGGTTCATAATTTGTTTAGGCAGTTCATAATTTGGAACTAATTTAGCTTTCTGGTTAGAGATGGTGGAGAGAGGATTACAATGTGAAAGTACAAACACCTTACCAGCTACTCAGCTGTAAGAAATATAAACCTCCTACTTCAACCTTAATACCATGAACAGCATCAGGATGAAGAAAACAGAATCAAGAGGTAAATGCAACTTGAGACTGACACAAAGTTAACCAAGTTTGTCAGTCATGTAGACATTTAGATCACTGTTGGCTAAGAACAAATTTTGCTCCTGCCTGTAGCAATAGAACCAGGTTTAAATTCAATAATGTAAAGTGCAAAGTTATGCTCTAGGAACTGGAAATGATGTCCGGCTGAAAGAGTGGAGGAGAAGATCCTGAATTGCATGCAAGGATGATGGGATAACCTTCACTGAGACCTGAGCATGAAAAGGGCTCTTTTGTACCCCCTGAGTGAAGCAGCACCCCCAGGAACAGGAGTCCTTGCTCTGGAGGGTGCAGTTATCTGCCTGGAAAAGTCCTCATAACAATTTGTAGCACCTAAAAAGTTTTCTGATGCTGAAGGATTGCAGGATACTGGAAATACCTCTTGCTTTCTCTTTTTCTGAAGCATATCATATATTTCAAGGCTTTTGGTCTTTTCTATCTAAGTGGTTTAGTTTAATGGGTTTGCCATGGCTTGTGATGTATAGCCAAGAACTTTCAGGATGTGATGTGATTTGCATTCATGACTGTGATTACAGAGGTTTGACACGGTGACCCAGACATCTCTTCTGCTCTCCTGCTTTAAGTCAGTAGCACTACACTGATATTTTCATCAACATAGGATTTGAACCAGTGGACAATAGAGCTGATGAATGTTGCCTTTTTACACAACAACATTTTCATGCAGAAAGGCACTGAACCACAGAAAGTGTGAAAAAAATAGACTAATAGTTGCCATCAATCTCTATTTATCCTGGATGACAGTGCATTTAAAAGCATAGGCAGTGACACTAATCCAGTGCAGATAATAGACATGACTGCTGTTCTAGAAAGTCACCTTTTGTTCTTAACTACCTCAATTGATTGTCCATTACATATTCAGTGCTCTCTCCTCCTTTCAAACAGCTGAAAATCTATATTTTCCATAGTGTATAGTCCTGAGGCAGCAATCATTGGTGCAGTCATGTTGTAGCTGCTAAATATATACACCTGGAAAACAAAATATTGTTATGCTATATGATTAACAAACATGCAAAAATACACTGGTTGATGGTTGGTTGAAAATGGGTAAATGTTCATCACACACACACTGCAGAAAAGGGACATCAAATAGGTCTGAGTTACAACAGAACAGGTCAGAGTTCTCCACCTGCATCAATGTAACTAAATGTGTGCATATTTATAGACTACCTTAATAATAACCAGGGCAGTTTAGTATTTTTCAGCAGTTTATGAATCATGTACCTCTATCTAACAGTCATCTCAATGTACTGATTTAAACATAATCCTGTTCTCATTCTCCAAGGGGACAAGCGTGGGCTCAATAGGCAAATGATGATTGCATATGAACTTCCACAACATTTCCTTACTTTTTCTCACGGGAAGAAAAGAGGAAAATGATCTATTGAAAGCTTTTCAAAGCCCTGACTCTCTGGCAGCCAGGGGAGTTGGAGCTCTTGTCCCACTGCTGTGGCAGAGCTGCTGCCCACGCTCAGCTCATCTTGGGGGTGGTGTGGGCAGGGCAGGAGGTTTGGGAGCCCCCGAGGAGCAGCAGCATGATTTTTCACTTTCTGTCTCTTTTTAACTCTCTCTCGTGTGTCTTTCATTTCACAGATGGTCTGAATTGCCTCCTGTGTTGTCTAATCTGCAGGTTTTGCCTTCTGAAAAATTTTCTGCCTTTCAGAATCCCTACCTTCTTTACAATAATATTCTTTATCTTTCACCTGTTGCATCTCTTTGTTTTCCAGGTATTAAGAACACCTGTTGGTTCAGAAAATGATTTGGAAATAAATAGAATGATCACATAATTTGCTGAAATTAATTTAGGTAAAAAAATTAAATACATAAGGCTGCATGAAAAGATTAAGCAAATAATTTTTTATCCTTTTAAATTGAAGTGACACATAGTTTTAAACCATATTAGTATTGCATACATCACTTTGAAAGACTTTTGGAATGCTTCTACACACTGGAAAAACAGCTTATTTAATAATAAAAAAATAAAATTGCTCCCATTTGCTAGAACTACACATTTCCTTCTGAGTGGCTTGATTGCTCCTTGACAATGTGGCTTGATTTCTGGGTTTTTCCCTTCTAGAAAGTGTGGTAATTCACATATACACATATGTGTGTGTGTATATATATGCAAATATACCTTTTTAAGTACTGACATATCTGTAAAAAAAAAATATTACATATTTGCCACACATGTAATCTGTTGGGTTATATTATCTACTTTGAATTTCTGCCTCTGCTGAAAATGAGTCCTCTGGACTTGTACTGAGATGACAGAAATTTGGCAGGCAGCAAAGTGAATACTTTGGGGTTCTGGTGCTTCTTTGCTCTTAATTTTTCACCTTTATATCCTATGAAGAATATTTGCAGCAAAACAGTGAGCTCTAAAAGAATCGTTTGTATATATATATATGTGAAGTATAGAACATCTCGTCAGTATAGGAAAGAATACTTTCTGGGTGTGGTGTTTAAATGTAAATCTAAATTAAGACCTGCTGAAATAAAATCCAGATGTTTGAGAAGATTATTTGGACATTATACTTCACTTCTAATTCTAAGACTTGTACGTGTTGCATGTGTAAAGCAATTTGTTTGTTTTTTGCAATTCCAATGAAAAATGCTAAAAATACTATCAAGAGTGTAGCAGTAGCACTCTAAAAATATTCCTCATGTTTGGAAGACGAGTTTATAAAACTATTCACTATGATAGGCAAAGCCATTCTTGCATTATTGTAAAATAAATGCATTTTAGAACCAGGTCATGGCTAGAGAATACAACCATACTATTGGAAAAGGGTTTGCATCTTGTTTACGTTTATTTGTTTGAAAGCAGAGATAAAGAAATATGTGCATATTTGACTGAAGAAGCTGAACATGTTTTGCAGTCAGCTCTCCTGGCAGTTCAGAAGGAACCACATGCATTGATAAAAAGAAAATGGAGCCACCGTGATCAATTTATTCCAGACTCTCGGATGATGGCACATGCAGAGGGAATGGAGGCATCTAAAAAGACAACATATATTTTTTTTCCCCCAGTGTGTGGCACACCAGGTTTCTGAGAGAGGGTTTAAAATGCTGTTCTTGACTCAGAACCAACTTTTCCTTCATGTGGTATCTGAAAACCAGGCAACTACTGCTATCAGACAGGTAATGGGGGGACAGTCTAGTGAATTTAATTAAAAAACTTAATTAAAAATTAATTTTGAGATATGGAGACTGTAAAGAGGAAAAATAATTGAAAACCACCCAATAAATTAAGGATTAAGAAAGTCCGAGGAGGATGCATACTGCAAAGCATTCCGTATTTTCCTTAGGATATTTCTTTTCATTTTTGTAGAAGATTCCATGGGTTGCTCAGGGGGTTCAGAGAGATCACTTTGGCATTTTGCTTGGATAGCTATTCAAGCCCTGACGTGGTGGAGAGTTGTTTGTTATTCCGAGTGAAACATCAGGAAAACAAAATACCCTACGAAGCCTCCCTTGGTCATGGCTGCTTTTTTTTGAATGCATTTGACTGCTTTCACTGAATACATTTGTGCACTTATTCTTGCCAGAGTGAAATTATACGAAGGCTGCACTCCCTTGGACTTTTCTGTTCTTCAGCTCTCCTTCTAATCCTTCACCTTCAGAAGTGCATTATGGAGTTGATTAATACATAACAAATAAGGTAAAAAATGAATACAAAGTAGGAAGCACTTGAATTAATGCATTGCATTACTGTCTAGACACGCATAAAGAAAGCAATAGAATGTTTTCTGATCTTTTTTATCTTAAAAGACGTTCTATTTATTGATAGGTTTTTTCTTAATTGCTTGAAATTAAAAATTCAACAGCTGGGGTGAAGGGAACTGAAAAGTAAATCCCAAGTTTTTCTGTTTCCAGCTGCAAATAGAGCAACAAGGGATCCTTCTCTGAAGACTCTCCCCGTGAACAAAAAAGCTAATAAATATTAAGTCAGAAAGGATTGGTGACATAATAATTTCTGGTTTATTCCCAAAGAGAATCACGACAGTTGCACCTCTCACTACATTAAAACTTGTCAAAGCTGCTCATTTATTTTTAGACTTAAACTCCCCAAGCCTAGAAGTAGGGCATGTATTGCTTTCTGTGCTTGCTTATTTACTCTCTCTGCCCTGGTATACCCCAACCTTCAGGAAAGTTTGTAGTAAAGCGATAGTCATTTTAAAAAAAAGCTGAGATTATAATTAAGATCAAGGGAGTGTGGCCAAGAGCTGTATGCCTCATTAAATATTACCTTGAACATTTTAATGTAGTGACTATAAAATTCTATTAAAATGTCATTTATCTCTTACTGAGAAGGTGGCGGAAAGCAATTAAAAGAAAAATCCGAGAATTTTTCCTGATTACAAATACGTTAGATCAAATATTAGTGTAGTATGTGTGAGACAGTTCTCCTGGTACTGACTTTGTCTACAGGATAATAGAAGAGTGCAGCTTTTGGGATAACGAGCTTTTTATGGCTCAGGCCAGTGAAACTGGCAATAAAGAAGAATGCCACTCCCATCTGGCTCTAACTAATGGTGCCTGTCACTTCTGGCTCTGATGGGCTCTGACTTGGCACAGTCTGTGTTACTGCCAGACTCATCCCACCAACAGAAAGAAAGAGGGCTCACAGGATGGACACAGCAGAAATACCATGCTGGAAGGCAAAAATATTTCCCAGGGATTTATTTGGATGTTGATGATGTTCTACACTAAGAGTTGTATAGGATATTTCATATGAATGATAGACAATCAGTACTAGAGGAGATGTGCTGATGGCTCTACTTGTTGACAGACTTCTAGCTGTAGTAAATACATATTGTTCTATCCCACAAATAATACCTTGATATTCTCAGCACCCTTAGTTCTGTGGCATTACCACCAGTTAGCAGCTAGGATATTATAATCTAGCAATGCCATGGTACAGATAATCAAGGGAACACAAAAGCTTTTCCAGCTCCGTGTGGAGCTGGTGGCTTGAGCCCTGGAAAAAATATCCATCTGGGCTTGAGCCAAGGTAATTAGTTCTGCCTCCCTGCCAGGGTGATTATTCAAAGCACCACACTGAGGCAGCCCTGGTGCTTCTGGCTCCAGAGATAACTTGCCCCACCAGCTCAGGTGGCTTTGCAAGGTGCTGCTCCACTGAGCCCAGGCAGAGGCATATTTGTCCCTACAGCAGGGAATGGCTTTGCCTCCCTTGAATGGCTGCATCATTTAATCAGTTCGCTTCGTAATCTGAAATAAGAAAAGCAGCTTTGGTTGTACTTTTCATATAAAATGTTACCTTCTTAGTAGCTAAATGAAAGTCAGGTATTTGCTCTCTTCTCTAATAAGTTCTACATAAAAGCTACATCTGTTATGAAGTTATTATGGCTGACCAGAGGACGGCAATTAAAATCCTTGGCATATTATAGGGCGTTATTTATACTTAATGTGTGTAGTAGAGTGAAGTCCAATTCCTCTTCAGCCCTGCACCCCACATCACTAATAAACTACTTGGCAAAGGTTTCATTTGCCTCTCTTACTTTTCTTTAGTCTCGGTTTTCAGTATTTTCCTTTTAAGCTGCCTCATAAGCCTTTCTTTTTTAAAGCAAAGTTTAACTTTGAAAAATATTTTTATTCTTTTAAACACAACACAAGGAAAGCACTTTCAGCTATCCTGACAGTTGTCTCTCTCCCATTTCTGCTGCCTGTGTGTGTTTAGCTGCCTGCAGCCCTTCACATAGTGGCCTCCCAGGTTTTGACAGGTCTCTGGGAACTGCCAAATGTCCTTCTCCAATAGTTGATTTTTGCAGTTAAATAGTGGCAAATCCCCACCATTTTGATATTAAAACCCCACAGTCATATGCATAAATGACCAAAAAAAAAAAAAAAATCTTCCTGTGTAGGAAGTCCTTGGTACTGTCATGATTCTTTACACATCACATACACTTCAGTTCTGTTAGCAAGTTGTTGTGTGAAGTGTCTGGATGTGTCAGCCTTCAATTGCTTTGCAATGACTGGTGAGTAACATTTTCCTTTAAACTTTTTTTTGGTTGGTTGGTTTGGTTTTTGGTTAATTTTAGAAAACTCTTCTATCTCTTGCCAAACTCTAGTTCCTCCTAAAATGGGTGTTTGGGTGTATTTTGCTCTGTCTTTCTTCTGTACTTTATTTCTCGCCCACTCTGATTCATTCTTCAGTAGTCATGAGATCAGATGAATAACCAATATGATAAATCTGTGAATATCAGGTTGTACATCATGCTATCAGGCAGAAGAAGGAAAACTTCAGGGATTTCTGGTTGCAAATATCTCTAGCTGTTGAATATACCTTCTGCATAATGACTGAGTCTCATAACTTATAACTTAATAGAACTAATTCCCTGCTGAATATACCCAGTTATTGAGTTTGCAGAAACCCATACAGGCACAGTCATATGATTTTGGATCAGTATTTCTTGATGCCTTCTGTATAGAATAATATAATATCCTGAATTGGAAGGGACTCACAAGGATCATCAAAGTCCAACTTCTGGCCCTGCACAGGACATTCCCAACAATCCCACCATGTGCCTGACAGTGTTGCCCAAATACTTCTTGAACTCAGGCTTGGTGCTGTGATCACTTCCCTGGGGAGCCTCTCCAGTGCCCAGCCACCCTCTGGGTGAAGGACCTTTTCCTAATATCCAAATCCAACCTCCCCTGACACAGGTTCATGCTATTCCCTCCCTGATTCAAGTAATTCATCTATTTTTGATAATAGAAGCAGCTCTGATAAAGCCAGAAAAACTTGGATATTTCTCATATAAATGTAAAGACAATCAAGTATGACCAAGTCCCTGCCAGCACCACCAGGTAACCTGAATAAGTAATTCAGTTACCATACACATGAGCTCAAAAAATACCAAAAAAGAACTTGAAAATCACCTACCCTGACACTTGCCCCAAGATAAGCATAAGCTGAAGATTTAGTTACTGATTTCCCATTCGATTATACCTTTCAAAATAATTACTGATCAATACTGAAAAGTATCAGAAAATAGATTTTCTGTAGCCTTGTAGTTTGGCTAGATTAGAATTAATAGGAACAAAAGAATCAGTGTATTGGATAAGATTAGACCCATTTATCTTCATGCTGACAGGTTAATATGAGATATGTTGGAGAATAACTTTAGAAAGCAAACTTTATTTAAGGATGTTACAAGCTAAGTGTTTCCTTAGGAAGGAACTATCATCCTTCCCATCACAGTACATCTGAGAAAATGTGGTTTTAAGATCACACCATTTTTCTGTGCTACTGAAATTGGTTGGAAATTGTAAATCCAGCACTCGTCAGCCTGTTTTTTCCCTTGTTCATTCTGTTCATGTCTTGTAACTTGTTTTGGCTTGTATTTCCTGATTTTTGTATCTTCTCTTGTAAAAATAACATAAGGATGGTATATCATGTACTTGTAGTACTGTGTGATACAATTTACAAACAAAGCTCTGCTTCATCTTCTCTTTTTCTGGGAGCTGCATTTCAGTGCAGGAACATGTTTTGCTGTTGCAGGGCAAAGGGAAAAGTGGATCTCAAGGTAATTGGAGCACTACCCCAAGGCTGATGGTGCCACAGGGAACCACGTTTCCACCTCCTGTAAAGCAATGACAGGGCGTTTCTGCCAACAGTGTCTCCACAGCATTTTTTGAATGAAAGGTGTGTTTAAAACATATTTTCAGCTGAAGGTGCAAATTGAGGTATCACGACTATGAGGCATTTCAATTTTGAACAAAGTGCTGACAGAGCAGGTGACTCCTGTCCTGCAGGAGAGGTGGAGTGAGTGGTGGCACTGCACAAGCAGCCATGGGAAGCACTATTAACCTTGACCTTTAAAGCAGTGGAAGGCAGTTTAGCAGAGTATTGGTGTTTTCCTGATCTCCTGATTCAGCCAGACATGTGGTTCAGCTTTGGTGGTGTCTAAATTGACTTCTTTAACAGCCCGCGGTGCTCTACAGAGGTAAAAAATATGCAACTTAGCAACCCTGTCAGAGCAGATGAGTAACATTGACCAACTATTCTGCATACAACCCTTATTTCAACTGGGTTTTTTCAGTTAGTTTTAGTCTTAAAAATTGTGCTAGA
Source organism: Thripadectes ignobilis (assembly GCA_035584755.1). NCBI lineage: Eukaryota > Metazoa > Chordata > Aves > Passeriformes > Furnariidae > Thripadectes > Thripadectes ignobilis. Next base: position 14,394,947 of record JAWMRC010000034.1, on the reverse strand, counting down.
GAATCATCACAAGTCTTAAGTTGCTGAAGTTGCCTCTTCTAAATTGTTTTTCTAAAGGTAAAGTGATTTTCAGACCTTTTTATGAGGTAAAAACAGTATTTTAGGAACACTGCATAGAAATGGATGTGAGGAACAGATCAGGATTGCTTAAAGACCCATTCTTTAACCAAAAAGAGTGCTTGATGTAACATGAAATTATCCTGCTATAAAATAATATTTTTTTTACTGTAGTCCTCAAAAGCCAAAATTGTAGCTATTATAGCAAGGTAGAAAACACCATCAAAAAGTTACCCTCAGTTTTTTCCCCAGCTAGAAGAAACCTGTGGTACTCCTGGGAAATATTAGTCACTCAATATGGCTTTTTTTTTCAGGATAAGGCATGCAGAAAATACTTAGTTCTGATTCAAAAAGTACTTTATGTCTTCTAGAATGGAAAAAACTCTCTACAAGAATTAAGAAAATTGGAAGTACTGACACCACTGGGGACTATTCACATAACAATTAGGGGGGGGAAAATGGTTTAAAAAAGTGCTATCATAGCTTATATAAGGTGAGTTGAGAAGTATTGTACTGGTTCTTTACATTGTTTTCAACAACAAAAAATTATATAGGCTTTGTCATTCCTGTTTCTGTTTCTTACAAGAGATGAAACAACTCATCAGCAGACAGGCCTGTGATGGATTTCAAAACCAGGTTCAGTAATATATGCCCATCCCTTGTAAGATTGGAGTGACAGGAAGGAAAGACTAGATGATGCCCTGAGGAAAAGCCACTATCAATCACATTGTATATTCGGTGGAAAACTGTGCCAATCCTTGAAAGATTGTGACATAGCCAGTGGTATTTTGGCAAAATATTTGTGCTTAGTTATTGAAATGACTGCCACTGCTTTGTGCAGGTTTATGCTGTATGGCATGAACCCCTGCTACCAATCCTTGGGTGGGATTGGAGGCATCTGGCAGTGAACAGAAGAGAACTCTCGTGAAGCAGATGCATGATGGTCTGGTCAGGTATCTGCACTGACTCCCTGAATATAAATGCATGTAAGAGTGGATTTCATTATTTAGCTTTTTTCAGAAGGATCTTTTGAAAAAAAATAGGAATTGATTTAGAAGGAGGGTAGCTAAATATTAGCATGGTCTTTTTAGATTTTAAGCTGAAGTTTAGGTACAGTCTCCTTCTTCATTCTAATCACTAAGTATTACCAAGAAGTTTTATATTATATTCTCTTCTTGCATTGGGCAGAATTAGTGTATATCTCTGAAAATATAAAGGAAGTGGTTCTGCTGCGTTGTTGGTGAACAGTGGAGCTTTCCAAGGTCCTGGAATGTTTTGGGGTGATGGAGAAGGACACAGTTGTGAGCTCTAAATCACTGCTCCTGAAATGCCCACCAGCACACCCAGCTTCGGGCACACAAAGACACACACAAAGACACACACACAAAGACACACACAAAGACACACACACAAACACACACACACACACACACACACACACACACACACACACAAAGACACACACAAACACACACACGCAAACACAAACACACACACACACACACACACACACACACACACACGCTCACTCCTGTACTGAACCATGTCTGCTGTGCCACAGTTTGGCTGGATCTGACCTGCCAAGGAAAACTCAGGCTATTGACACAAGATTTATTGTCCTCATCATACACCATTTATGAAAAATGCTTCTTATTTCAACTCCATCAGGTGTTGGCAAGTGTACCTGGCAAGACATGGGTTGAGAAGATGAAGCCCCAGAGGGGTGTTGGGATTTAAGCCCAGTTGGCAGCTCAGCCTTACACAGGCATTCGCTCGCTCCTCCCTGGTGGGGTGGGGGAGACAATAGCTTGGGTAAAAGTGAGAAAACTCGTGGATTGAGATAAAAACACTTTAAGAGGTGAAGCAAGAGCCACACTCATGAGAAAGCAAACCAAGGAGCTGGTTTCCCTCTCCTCGTGGGCAGGCAGGTGTTCAGCCATGCCCAGGAAAGCGGAGCTCCATGACTTGTGAGGAGGAAAGGCAAACATCATCCCTCTGAATGTCCCCCACCATCACACACTGAGCTGGGGTCAGCTGTCCCACTGTGTGGAAATTTTATCAGAGCAGTTGTCATGTCGAACTCACAGCTCTTATTCTTGAAGTCTTATCATCTTTTCAGAAGGTAATACAAGGAAAACAAAAGTGCGACAATTATGAGAGAAGTTGGTTTCCAATTTGAGGACTTTTAAAAATTTGAGATCCAGAAATTAAAAATCTAAGAAACTATTTGAGATATTCTGTATTAATTAGCAACAATTGTCATTTCTTGCATTGAAGCCAAATGAGATGATCACTGCCTTTGCCTAGTAATGAGAAATAAAACCTAAAAGAAGTGGGAAATCAATTATTTCTGATTGTTGTGTTTAGTGTTATGCAATCAGAGGCTGCTTTGTATTCACAGCACATCCAGAATCTCCTGTCTGAATGAGCTCAATTATCTGAGCTGTTTCCCTCAACCTTTGTTTCTTTGGAAACTGAAATCTTTGATTGCAATAATACTGCAATTTACTGCAAAATTCTTTTTCATCCTATGGTATAAATTGGCAGAATCAATATGTAATAATATTTGGAAGGTCATACATTTCAATTATACGCAAACTTATTCATAGGTTACAGATTGCTTTAATCACGAATGTGTGAGGCAAATGCACAGATTCTGAAAAATTGTTTCAGATATTGTTTTATTCTTGTCACTTCTTTATTTCTTAATAAATGTGTCCAAAAACATTGAAGCTGTTTTGCCTGAGGCAGCCAGATAAACAACAAGGACACTTTCTCTAGTGAAAATACTGATTCATTCCTATAATGTGAGTATAGTAATTGGAAGAAAAAAATCTGTCATAAAGCCATGTAATAAGTCAGAATTTTGTTGAATGAGAATTGCATTATTTTGATCTAAAAATAATTTTGAGTTTTTTTGGTTTACATCATGAGCTTGATTTCTGAAAAGTTTGGAGTATCTGTAATACTAAATTCGTTCATATTTCAATTTCACAGTTAGGACAGTATAGATAAACAGCCTTGTTCACTTACTTTAAAAGTGCATGACCAAGACCTTTAAATGTTGATTAAGTGTTAAAAGAATTAACCTACCTGAATTATGATTATTAAAATATTAAATGTAATTGCCTTATTTCAGCATTGTAAATGTAACTGCTTTGTAAAAAGTTGTAATTGCTGGAGGTGCATAAATTGGAGCCTTTTTGGATTGCATGGGAAGGGGATCTTGCTCTCCTTTTTCCTCCATATTCACTGTATTTGTTCATTTTGTTAGGACTGGGAAAAATGCATGTCTGTGTTTGGTGACGTTTTAGTCTCAAGAATAGAGCTAATTAAAACAACAAATCTTTTTACGAAGGATGTGCTGAAAATGAAAACCAAAATGGCAGAAGTATCTGAAGCTGAATAGAAATTTGAATATGTAGAGTGTCTGAGGTCCAGGATGAAATGCTGAGGAGAGCAGGATTCATTCTCACAGTCACTAACAAGGCCCTGGTGCACTCCCATGGAATTGGGGCAATAGGGTCAGGCTCCTGTCCCACTTCATTCTCAGTCACCGAGCAGAACTCTCCTCTTCCCTGTGCACAGGTGGCAACAGGAGGAATGTGCAGGTACAGAAAAGGACAATTTCGTATCAGGAAACATCACAAGTACATGATGCTTCACTTTTTTCCTCAACCAAATTATGTGTAATTTCACCTACAGCTATTTGAGTGCAATTGGAGCAATCATGATCATTTGTTATCTCAGATAAAGATCAAATTTATTAAATAAGCTTAATTTGTTTCAGTCTGTATTAATCAAAGCCACTTCTTTACCTCCTCCTGGTCTTAGAGAGATACAACAAGTTCTTTTTAATACTGCTTATGCATTAGCCAATTTTATGTGGTATGCATTCTGTTTACTGGCTGGAATAACACTGCCTAAGGTTAATTTGGGCATTCTGGGGTACATGTGAATCGTGAAAAAGTGAGTGCACGAGGTTAGATATGTATTCCCCAATACAAACAATAATATTTCTGAAGTTGGCTGCTATAAATCAAGTTGTCATTCTTTAGTGGCTGGCAGTGCTGTATTTATATCTCAAAAACCACAAGTCTATATTAATGCATTTTGTGAGAGACTTAGAAAAACATGGTAACAGCTGTTCTGTACAGGGAAGATGAGGTTTGAGGAAAGGATTGGGTTTTAAGCCTTGTTCCTGCTTACCTAACTCTTAAATTTCAAAATCGCTTTCATTCTTACTTATACTTGTCACATAAGTAACACACACAATGCCAACAGGACTCTTCCAGCATTCTGGTTGTCCTACAGTCATAATTTCTTCCTTTTGGCTATCACATCTTTGCATTGCTTCACGGATTTGAAATTCAACTACTCTGAGAGTTGAGCAGCAATTCAAAAAAAATAGAGGTGGCAACTGGGGAGAAATGGCATTGCAAGGGCATGAACATGGATGTGACAGCAAGGCCAAAGGGAAAAGGTGCCTGGCTAAACTCTGACCTCACAGCCTGCCCACGAACCCTGCTGGGACTTCTGGCAGTTCCACTCATTGTGAGCCCTGGCAGGGATTTGATGGAGAGAGAACAGGCACCTCTATCTGCTCTGGAATTCTGCAATGGCTTTTCCCCCCTCTCATGTGCCAGGAAGATTCACAATGAAGCGGGAAGCAACACAACAGGGAGAGTTGTTTTGTAAAATGATCAGGCCCAGCGTGGTGATGAATTCACACAGGTTTGTCTCCTGTTTTCTCGACTGGTCAGTAGACAGGCGGTGGAGAAACTTGGCTGCTGTGATATCTCAGTTGCAGGGCTGTTACAATGAGGGCAGACAGGCTGTGCTCCTTTCTCTCAGCAATGACTGCTGCTTTCAAAGCCTTTCTATCTGCTAATGCATAGGGAAGAATGATCATATCTTGCTTTTCCAAAACAGCAGCTGCTGCCTGCCACTGAAAATGTGCTTCTCAGAGGGACAGATCTCTGCACATGCTAATACACTTGGAGACAGAATGTATTTTGTAGATGAGCAGGCAAAGAGGTTTTGGTCTGAAAATCTGAAAGGAAAATATGCATTACCAATAAGTACTTCTCTGATTAGTACTCTTTGTGAAATATACATATAAAAAACCAGAGAGAGATAGCTCTAAATTTTCGATTTTTTATTTCTTCTCATTTTTTCCTCTATCTTGCTCTTGCATTTTTCATTCAATAGACTCAGAGAAACTCTGATGTATAAGAATGTGGCTTTTCTTTTCTGAAACAGTGTACAGGATTATGAAAAATTGATTTATTTTTCTTCAAGTGTCCAGAGTAAAATACTGTATATACATATTTTAGAAATTGATTCTCCTATCTTTTCGTTCACTTTTTTCCCATGCTTTTGAACAGCTGCCACATGTCATTATGGTGTTTATGTTTTATGTTTGCATGTGCAAGCACTTAAAAAAAAGAAATTCTGTGCCTCAATTTCCCAAAAGAATTTCCATGTTCATGCTTATTCCTGGTAGCCCCTTTACCAAAGAGAGTGGGCTATTCAGAATGTAAACGAGGATGTCTGTTAAATGGTGATTTCACACCAGGAAAGTCCAGCTGCCAAATGGGCTTGATCTCCTCTGCCCAGAGCTCCCTGGAACAATTTCTCCTGAATGCACACGAAGTCCAGCTGAAGCTGCAAAGTGCTCCATGGTTCACTCGCCAAATGGCTTGAGGGGCATAGAGAAGGCAAAGCTCACGGACAGCTCTTGGTAATCAACCTGCACACTAAGAATATTTTTGGCTGTTTCAAGTGGATTCCTTCTCAGAGATCAAACTGCTCCCAGATATTCCTGGATCTAGGAAGGAGGCAAAGCTCAACAAATCATTTGCTTATTTACTCAGTGGAAATTCAGGCACAAAGATATGTTCCCTTCGTTCTTTTTTCCTTTTTAATGTTAAACTGCTTGCCAAGCTAGGAGCTCTTAGAAAATTATTATTGCTCTTGCTGAATTTTAATTTTACTGGTGAGAGAGTTCTTGGTGTTGACCTTTAATTTAAAAGAAGCTTTATATTCACCTTAAACTTCCATGAAGTTTTCTGTTTAAGGGTTTGGCTTAGCTGCTAAGGAACTTAATTTCTTTTGTTTTTCTTAAAGGTCATATTTTCTTGGATTTTCCCTGCAAAATCCTGAGGTTGGAATATTTGCATTCAGAAAGGCTACTTAATTTGCTGAAATCTACTACCTATAGTAGTAAATTACATTCCACAATTAACAGTATCCATGAAAGTCCTTGGATTTGAGCTGTTTAAACTCAGAGTCAACCAGATCTTCTGGGCTTTGAGCAACCTCTTTTAGAGGAAGGAAGAAGTCCTTGCTTTTGGCAGGGGGGGTTGAAAGGAGATGAGCTTTTTAATCATTCTATGACTCTGTTCTGTCACAGAATCATTGTGACAACCACTGTAAGTCATGACCAAACAAGAATTTAGTCAAACAAAGTTGAAGTCAAACCCAAGTGGTAATGCCTCTATCATTTATGCCA
>JAWMRC010000034.1:14348643-14388276 GCA_035584755.1 Thripadectes ignobilis | reverse complement strand
TGGAGAATGTATTTAAATTTGAAATTTGGTAATAGTTTTAGTCGTGAAATGGTTTCCAATTAATACTATATCTATTTTTATCATGGTTAAAACACTCGACCACAAGAGAAGTTATTTCTTCTCTAGGTGAAATTTCAGCAGCTGCAGAGTCAGTGCCAGTTTTAACAGACAAGAGGCTTTTGTGCCCCATCCATATTTCATCAGGCGTGAACAATGCCCGTTGAAATTGAGAGGATTTTACCTGTGGCATCTTTGGATACGTTGGGACTTTTGTGATGTCTGTGATCTAAAAATACACTTTCCCTCTGCACAATTGACAAGGTGTTCTGAGCAGTTAAGAAAAGCCAGATTGTCAATTGGCAGCCCTCGATGTCATTTGCCACCATTTTTAGGTGGGAAAATTGAGGCTCAGAGAGGTTAAGACATCTGATGCTGATGTGTGACAGTGATAACCCAGAGATGAAATTACTGCTCCTCTGAATGGGAACATCTCCTGATTTCAGTTGACTTGGCAGTCACTACACACTGTGACCTTGAAGCTCTTTTTTGGCACTTTTGTAGCCTCTACATGTAGTGAGGGAAGAAGATTCATTTAATTTCCCGAATTACAAAAGCAACATAACTCTACTCCCTCCATAAGAAAGGACAGAGTTTCTTTTTGCTATTAGGGTAGCGAAACCAGAACTTTCTGAAAAACAAGGCAGCAGATTTGTGGCTTTAAGGGATACAAGAACTGTAATAATACTGCACCTTAACTCCCTTAGAGGCTCATTAAGAACAGTGAAATAATCCAACTTTTTTTAAAAAATGACAGAATGCAGAGTGTACCCAGGGAAGACACATATCCAGAGTGTTGGAGCATCATACTGACAGTATTGAATTGAATGATACATTTGCCTCTAAAGTAATGAATATAAGAATGTGATCTAATGGTCACAGTGTAAAGGTGGAAATGAGAAGATCCTGGAACTGAAGACTTTGGAGTTTCTGATATTGTTTAATATTTGACTTGAAAAGACTCTTGAGAAATATAAGCTGTATTTTGACATGATTTCCCCCTCTATTTACATGCACATTTCTTTACATGTGAGAGTCCCAAATGTGTTTCGTGGAGGCAAAAAATGTCCTTTCCCAAGCCTGAATTCTTTTATGCTTCAACAGTTTATTTGACTACAGCTATCATTTACACTGATGTATATTAGACAGCAAAAATATCCATTACTGGAAGGGGTGGCTGTTTCAGTCCCTCTCACCATTTTCAGCTGAAAGGAAATGCGTGTGTAAAACAGTAATGAAAAATTTCTGGCCTTTCTTTCCTGTGCTTCATGCTAGAAGCCTAAGGTGCACTGGAAGATGATGAAGAACCTTTTTTTCTTGCCCAAAGGCATCTCATCAATATTGTCAGCACTCCTCATTGCTGATGTGTATTTCTTCGGTCAGTGATTTTCCCTTTCTCAGAGCCTTTTGAGGTAAATGTAATGGCAGCATCCATAGGTGGTATTTGTAAAGTGTTCTGCTTTCTGAATGATGAGTATGGGCCATCCTGCTGGAATAAATGTGAACACTTAGACCTAGACCACAAATGTGTTTAAGTGATGGATTGCAGTCAATAACTCAATGAGAATTTGAGGCCAAAATGACAACGTGGCACGTGTTTTTACCCTCTTTGATTTGTGTCCGTGCACAGAACAGGCAGTTGGTGTTCAGGCTTAGCTCTGCCTGAACTGAGGGACACAGGAAATGGTTCCCAAGATATTGCTCCAGCCTCTGCCAAACTTAGCCAGGAGTGAATACTTTTGCCTTTCATGGAAGTATTCATCCAAAGCTGCCAAAAAACCTGTTGCAAACAGGAATGAATTGAATTTTACTCTAGTCCTGGGATGGTATTATTAAACCTGATGTATTATTACTGATGAAAAACCTCAGGCAGAGAATGTATTAATTTTTCCAGTTCCTCTATTTTGAGAAGCAGATCCATAAATATTACATAAACCTGTGGCCTCTGTTCCTCTCCTCAAGCCATTCCTTCTTTTTTTTTCAAACGTGAGATTTCTTTAAAGGTTAATGGGACAACATCACAAAGGAAACTGCATAGCCCTGGGAAATATAATTGAAACTATTTCTAAATCGTTGTGACCTTGTGACTGCAGTTTCTGCTGATAGCAGTCACTCTATTTTTCTGAAGATCAGGAGTGAAACATCATTCTCACGCTGTAGCAGAAACCTCAGTTATTTGTGACAGTACGAGGAGAAGGCAAAAGGGAGGTGTTTGAAGGCTCGAAGCAGCCCTTGCAGGAGCTCTGGATGGTGCCTGGCAGTGGGACATCCGTGCTGCTCAGCAGTGGCCCCGTGATGGGGCACTGGGCACTCCCTGGGGCTGCAAATACCTCAATTAATACTCTCCTGACAAGGGATGAGCATGCTAGATGGGTATTGAGACTCACTGTGTAAGAGGGGCTGCAAGTCTCTTCAGTTTTCATCACTGGGCTTCACCTCTTCCCAGCCAAAACTCCAACTCATTGCTGAGCACTCAGGTAAAAGGCTTGGTAATTCCCCTCTGGGCTCAAAAAGGTGCTCTCCTGCTCACCATTTTTACCTAAAGCCCAATTTTGAATTTAATTTCTCTCAGTCAGAGCTTTCCCACAGTAATTTTCTGATTTTTACGGCTGATAAGGCAAAAATTCTGTTATAACTTGGATTAAATTTTCACTGAGTTTTCAGCATTCTGAACTCAACATGATTTTCCATATAAAGACTGATATAGAGTGACTGGTCATTTCTGAAACTTTAGTTTATGAAATTGATTCTCTACTAAAAATGGAAAAGGTTGTTTTGCTGTTTAGATTGATTACTGTTTTGGTAATTAGTGTAGTGGGCATGTGAATGCTATTAGAGAGGCAGTGGAATGACAAATGTTCATGGCTACAAAGTTAATGCCTTGGCTGAACAAACATGAGAGCACAGAAGCCATTTTTTTAAGCAATAGATAAGAATCAATACTGCTGAGTGTCAGAAAATGGCTCCTGCAAAATCCACGTGATTAATTACCAGTTAATATGTGCCAGATTTAGGCACAGTAACCTCAGGTGAGCACACAGGGGTTTGTTCTCTGTGCATTGTTGGTGTAAGAGTGAAGGGTATTTTTCCTATATGACTGTAAAGAAGGGTGGCTCTTTTTTATTACTTTTTTAGGAAAAATTTGTTCTGTTAAGTTGCCTTTATTTCGTGATGTACATTGGAATAATTTTCCTTTCCAATAAATTCTGAATCATAGTCCAGAGTCAATTTAAGAGAGTGGGTGTTGAGCACAAGGTTTCAAGGACAAGATGTTGCATATCACGTTTTATTTAACTCAGTATTGACACTTAGGAAGTTAAAAAAAAGAAAAAGATAAGCTAGTGTAAAATTAATATTTAAAGACTTGGTTTTAGGTGGCAAAAGTTTGCAAAAAAATCACTTAATTTCTTTTGTCTAATAACATTCTATCTATCTTCACCAGGACCTTTGTCTAAGAATTGCAGGAATTGTTTCTTAATGTGAATTATGAGGCTCTTTATAACTAATACTGATTAGAGTATGTTCAGGAAAACAACCAACAAAATTTTTCAGACAGCTCAGCATTAATTAACTCATTCTCACCTCTACATTTAGGAAATGAGACATCACATTCCATTTTTCACAGGGAAATGAAGAATCATACATAATAATAAGCGATTTGCCCTTCACAAGCATTTGACAGAGGAGGTGCACATTACCTGAAAAGGAAGCTTCTATAACAACAATAATCCCCTCAGTTCTTTTTCAGAACCAATATGTTTTTCATGTTTGATGAAAGAATTTATTTCTTGTTGGGATTATTTATCTGCATCTGGTTATTTATGCAGCTATTCACTTGAATACACACCTGAGAATTCAAACAAATGCTCGCTGTCCATCACAGAATCATTTTGGAAGGATTTATTGGTATCCAAAATAATGATGAAATTAATTCCTTTTTTCCAAACTAGTGCTTTTGAATGAGTCACTTTCCAGACAATCAGCTCAATACCTAATCAAAGTGAGTTGACAGAGAGTAATTACTGGGAGCTTTCTGGAAATCAGACCTTTTAAAATTGGATATTAAGGTTGTTAGAAGCTTTTAAAACCATGTCCTCTTTTTTCCTTCAGTGGCTTTGACTGCAGCTAAATACAGGAGAACCATTATGGAATCTCCCTCTCAGGCAAGCAGTGATGATTTGTAGGGAAATTAGTACAAGCAAGTTAGGTAAATAGGGATTTGAAGGAGAAAGGACATTCTTGATATATGGAAAGTGATAAGCCTCAGTATGTGTAAAGGATGGCCATAAATTCCCCTAGGGAAATAAAGGACTTACTGATTAGGATGTAAATCCCTGTAGGAGAACATCTTAAATCTGATTTAAATGCCAAGATGATTTTCCAGGAGATGGTCAGGTATCACAACAAGGCTGTACAAACGGGATGTCAGTCCAAAAAGAAAGTTAAATTGATCTCTCAGAAGGAGCAACACCTTAAGGTCTTTTTTATACAACACCAAATGATAGACCAGAACAGAACCAATACACTAAAAAAGGTACAGGCTTCATCAAAGCATCCCTGATATGGCAGGGAATAAACAGAGCATTTACAAGGTGACCAAACAACCATAATCCATCTATTACTGTATTTGGTTGAGTTGTTGATTAATGAAACTGTTGATTATGCAGAGAGAAAGACTAAAAGTAAATACTCCCTTTTCCTTTAGGTACCAAGACATTTCTGGGCTTTGTTTAACCTATTCCCCATCTGAACTACAGTATATTTTGCTTCCAGTTCATACTCAGTTGGCTACAAGAGTGGTAAAACAATAGAATTATGGTTTGAATGAACATTTAATTTTTGTATCATTTCTGTGTAAAACTTTGCACTTCTGAAAAGTATTTAAAAGAGAAGTTTCTAATAACCCTGCTTGATTTGTAATGCTGTCAATGATAATACCATGAACTGGTCTTGAAATAAGGTGTATTAAATAACTTATCTAGAGGCTACTTAGGTCTCCCTATCCTTCCTTCTTCTCATCTGTATCACATTTTTTAACTGTCTCTCTTTTTACTTTTACCTTAAGCACTCCCAATAACAATCTCTCTGCTGTTCCTTTCAGGGGTACTGCTTAAAAATCAAAAGATGCAATTCCTTTTTCCAGCTCCACCTCTGTGCATCAAGGAGGGGCACTGGTGTTGCCATGGCTTGTGCTCCCCCTTAGGCAGAGTGGTTTAATGTCATCCTGCCTTGGACAAGGATTTTGTGGACATGAAAGCGCAACTTAAAATAAACCCTGACCTTGTTGTCATATTTACTGCTCCCATTGGATGAGTTCATACTGTCTATTTGTTTTGGATTTGCAGGGAGGAAATTGCTGTGCTTTCTAGTTTCCTTCAGAGGATGATAAACCCAAGAAAGCTGCAGTCTGAAAACAGACTTTCAGAAAAGATCCTATTACTCTCTGCTAGTACTTTTAGGAGGCTTGAAGAGAAAAATATGTCTAAAAGCTAGTGACTTTGCCATTAATCTTGAAAAGCAAAGCCATTTACATTTGTACTGAAGTGATAATTTTCCCATGACTGATTCGTTCCAAAATCTGAGGTCTTGTGGCAGGACCCTCCAAGTCTTATTTACTCCATCTGCATGGACAGTTCTCTGAGAATTTTTATGTAGTGGATTAAATGGTCACAGGAGATGCTGTGAGATACAGCCCTAAATAGAATTAAGAGAAGTATAGACAGGAGAATTTCAGAACATCTCTGATGGAATTCCTTTACTTTGCAGTTTCTATATTAATGAGAATCCCACTGTATTTTTTTTTATGATCTACAGCAGACAGGTTTGCTCCAATCCTATGTAGTCATTAAGTGCATGATTTTGCCTCAGCCCATTTGGTGTTTCCAAAAAGCTTGGTGTGCTTTTTATTCTCTTAAAGAGTTGTAATAGTAAAGTGAAACGTTCAAAAAGAGGCAGTTCAACATCAGCAAAATTGTAATCATTTACTGATGTGACTTTGCTAACATAGTTGGGGTAAAAGCTGCCAGCAAGGCTCAAAGGGATCTGGTGATGCCAGTGAGAAAAAAGAACAGCTTCTTCCACGGGTGGTGAGAAACCAAACACCCAGAAGCTCCCTCAGAAGGGAAAAAAAGGGTTTAGGTGTAATTTAAAAAGACGGTGCATTATTTTTCACCAGGATGTTGGTTTCCACCAGGTTATTTTCAGTGCACAGATATCCCTGGAGCCTCTGCTCATTCCCAACCCCTTCCAGATGTCTTCCTGAGGAATTGTGTCCTTCAGAGTGACATCAGAACAGCCCTGTCCGACACTGGAGGCGATGGAAATGGTCTCAGAAAGCTTATGGAGGAATTCTCTTCTTTCTGCAGACTTTGAACACTGGTTAGTACAAAAGGTTAATTGTGAGATAAGCTCCTATCTTCCTGTTTTGACTTTGCAGCTCTTGTAAGAATGGATGATGGGAAATAATTGGGATGATCTTTAGACCTCAATTTTAAAGATTTCATTAAACTTTAGACAATGCAATTCCTTCTAAACTTCCTAACATGCATTTTTCAAGCAGGTATTTACTGCTTGTGCAGCAATGCATCTGATGGAAGATGGCTAGTACTGAGTGTTACTTCTCTGGCACTTAAAAGATATAATTTATCCTATTAATAGCTTTCTTGAAAGTAGTATTTGTAAAATAACCCACTGAATAATTAATATTCAGATATAAATTATTGACTAAAGGTTAAAAATTGTTCATTATCATAGAGTATCTTCAAGTGAATTAAAATGTTCTTACAGAATAATTGTTCTAAAATATGGCAGCAATCCAAAACAAAAATAATATACAGAAAAAAAAGGTTGGATCAGCTTTTTCCTTATTGCATCAAAATCTCATTTGTTGAATTTGATTAATCAGATTGTCTTGACTGTTCATTGTGGGTAGATGCTTTTAATAAAGAATTGAGGCAAAGAAGATAAACAGATTTAAAGAAAGCAACAAAAGCATTAATTATGATGACTGGAACAGTTAAATAAAAGAAGTCTGAGAGCAGATCTGATAACAGCCTTTGCAGATTAAAATGCTGTGAAAAGGAATGACAAATTTTCCTTCTCCATGTTTTCTAAGCATAGAAGAGAGTGGATTTGGTCACATTTACACTCAGGGAGATAATTTTGGAAAGCCTCACAAAATATAAGACTTGTTGAAAGATGATGCCTGGTCAGTTTGTTGGGAGTGTTAGAGAAGACCACACGAAGGGCTGGATAGGAGGAAAACAGAGAGACTGCAGGACATTTTTAAACCTCCTCTCAGCCTGTATTTCAGTGGTGCTGTACCCTGACAATCCAATTTCTTCAGAAATCAGAATCATCAATAGCCTTGGCAACAATTAGATCTCCAGTGATGTAAGAAAGTCTAAAAATAGTCCCTTTTGGAGGACAGGAGGCAAGCTCACTCCTGCTTTGATGCATCTCTCAATGTAATACCTACTTTGGTGCTGCTCATTGTCCCTGTTTTGGAACAAGGACCAACGAGGAGAAAAGTCTAAAACCACTCCTTAGCTAATCCGTGGACAAAAGCCATTGTACACACACTTCACCTGCCCATTCAGAGCGGCACAGCTGGGCAGAGCATTTCTTCAGGCTCAGAGAATATTTGAGACAAAAAGAACTCAGCAGAGTAGTCCCTGGCAGTAAACAGCAGTGCAGTTACCACTGTAACCATGGCAAAAAGCTCTTGATGTGTGTATAATGTATGGGCTGTCTCATTTTCAACACATCAAGCATCACAATTTCAGTTTAAAAGACTTAGTCGCATGTGGCGTTCTGTAAAGCTCCTCTCTCATGACGTTTAAAATAATATACATGGAGCATAATATATTTAACTTTATCTTTTTCTCCATGTGGCCTTTGTTCCTCAGAACATTTGTATTAAATCTGTTTTTCTCTTCTCTTTATGTGTGATACTCTGCTATTCAAGTCTTCTGAATGTTTGTTTGCAAACAAAGCCAAAAGAAATCGATATTGAAATTCAAATACAATCTAAGCAACTTGTCTCCATTGCATTATGATGCATAGAAAATAACCTATTATACCACTCCGAGTTCTGAATGTGCACCCAAAATAAATACAGTCCATCACTAAATACCTTTCTCATCTCATAATGGGCCATCAGTGGGCTGTCTTCATATGCCAAATAACAGCTGAAAGCAAACAACTAGAACAGACTAGGAGTAAACACGTCACACTTGGCATTAGACACCAGGCTGAGTTTTGGCTGTCTTCACACTTACTTTATATTCACTGGCTTCTAGGCAGCAATTCTGTAATTCTTACCAACCTAGGGGAGAAGCAAATCAGACTAAAATGTAGTTTCAGACAGCATTATGGTGGAATATATGATAGAAACAGGATAGGACATGCTGCAAATGCTGATAGATGAAAGCCAAAGCAGAAAAGGAGATGAGTGATACTCAAGTGTTCAGAACTCATTAAAGTTCTTTAAAGAGGCCAGTTTTTCATTGAAAAATGCTTATTGAATGGACTCGAGGCATTCTCTTAGCTCTGAGAGGTCAAGTGTGCTGGAACAAATCCTTCCCCTCGTTCTCTTGGTTGTTGCTCTGCATTGCTTGGCTGACAGGCATCACCTCCAGCCTCAGACTGGCTGCAGGCTCTCCTTGCCATGCCAGAAACATTAACCAACTCTGTTTACATTCTTCCTTTTTTTTGTCTTTTAATTCCCATCTCTGGAAAATATCTTACTGCTGAAATTTCCTCTTCATCCTGAACAAAAAGCAATTTCACCCTTCTCCCCTCCTCTTCTCACTGCAGTTTTGAAAATGAGGGATTTCTGCAGGACGGAAATTTTGGCTTTGTGTCTGTCCTTTCCCAAAATTACCATGAATTCTGAGAGAGCAGAGTAGTCAGCAGGCAACCATTGGAGATGTAGATTGAACATTAGATTGGCAGAGTAATTCTAAGGGGTAGAAAGGTATTGAGGTCTTGCTTAACCTGGGAATTGGAATTACAAATCAGAGCGGTGGTGCATTGGCAGAGCAGTGCACTGGGGCTGTGATCAGGCTGCCTCACAGGTAAAACCTCAGTAAGCTTTCCCTGAGTGATCCAATCCTGCAGACATACTGTGATCAGTGCCCAAGACAGAAATTATTGACTGCATTTGCTGTTTAATTTGTAGAGCTTGACGGGGAGTTGTATCTCGCATTGGAAATCTTAGGGATTGCAATGGGAAACAGACCATAATGCAGAGTTATACAGAAAGAAGTGGTTTGTGTTCAGATGATTTAAGCTGTTGGCAGTTTGCTTTACTTTACCAGCACTGGACTATTTATTCTCTTTGTGTTTTTGGAGGTAATGCAATATTTGGACTTTCAACTTGTTCGGTAGCCTCTAGAAATTATAGCTATAACCTATTCCCTGACCAAGGTGGTACAGAAATATTTCCTCAGATAAACAAAGTCTTTCTTTCTGTCAATGAAATATACTTATCAGTGTAATTTCTCATCTTTAGTCTTTTCTTGCTGCATTTGCAACAGGCTGGAAATCAATTAAGCCTTCAATTGCTTGGATGTTTATTTAGAGGAAAGAAACACTTACATTTATGTAAATCAAACTATAAAAAGATCAAGGAGCTTGACAGCTGTGAAGTGTTGAGAGGATCTCTAAAAATATCAAATAAGTAGCATGTTAGAGTGCAGCTCTGCAGACACTCAACCTTTTCTTTGCAGGCTATCAAACAAGGCAGCTCAGCATCCAGGGAGTTAATGATAAGTGAAACTGGTTCTCTGGGGAAGTAGAATAGAAGCTAAGATGATGGGAGCTTTGATTCAGGGTTTTTTTTTTCCACAGTTTTTCTCTGTATAAAGAGTGAAAGAGTTTTCAGGGATTTCTGGAGGCTGGTTAAATAGTGGGTTGTGGGCACTTGGGCTGTACCATCTCAACACACTCAGAACACATTTAGCTTATCACACATGCTCTGGAATGTTGGCCATTATCACATTAAAACATTCCAGCAATAAAAATTCTGTGTGATAGTTGAATGAAATGGGTTTTGGGAGACTTTTGGGTTCCAGGATTGGATTTCTGGATTGAAGCATTTGTCTCAATTGCATGCCAGAATGGTGAAAGCCTGAGGGATGAGATCCCTCAAATCCCAATGCTGACTGATTCAGTCAGTCAGTCTCTTTCCATTTGCTCCTTTTGAGGCTAAAGTATTCTGTGTAAATACAGTAATCTTGACCTGATTTTCCCTTGACCCCAAGAAATACATTGAGCTAAATCAGAATATTGTGGGTCCCTTCCAACTTGGCGTATTCTGTGATTCTGTGAAATTAATTCCACTTTTCTGTTTCACAAGGAGATCAGAATTTTAAACATTCCATTCATTCCCTGATTTCTTTAAATAGCCACAAAGTCTTAGACCTCAGAACACTGATGGAACCAAGTCCTGACGAATCCCTACAGAAATGTTCTCCTTGAGAGCCTGATGCTGCTGGTGATTTCTGCCCTTTTTCTCACCACTTGCCATTGACTCATTGGTGTTGCCTGTGCCAGGTCTGCTTTGGAAAGAACCACACAGAAGGCACTCAGCAATAACAAGGATTTGGCAGCCTAAGCGGCCAGTGGGCACTTGGATATATTTCTGCTGTTACTTGGTTGCTGAGTGGATAATTTGGGGAAATTGCTGGTGCCCAGAGAGGACAGAGGTGGAAAGCCACAGCATTTGGGGGCGGTGCCTCCATGTCCCAGCAGCTCCAGCTCTGGCTCCCAGGCACACCCTGCCCTGTCCCTGTGCTTGGGAGCTCCTTGGTCCTCTGAACATTAACTGATGTCTCTGTACTGGACCTGGGGTTTGGAATGGGGAGAAGAATGACCCCTGCAACACCGGCAATCGCCATAAAATTTAAGGGAATGATCTTTTACAGCAAATATTTTATCTTCTTGACAAGTAAACACTTCAGAGTTGCTTTCAAAGGGTAATAAAAATGGAGAGACTTAAAGAAAAGAGGAAAAGAAAAAGGATATATTTTGTGTTTCAGAGGTTTGCTGACAGGCCCTAAACTGGTGTAAATCAACTCTGCTCTGTTCAAGTCAGCAGACTTCTGGTGATTTATATCAGACAGGAACTTTACCTTAACTGTAGTTTGCCCATGGAAGGAATGCATTATATGGAACATTTTTGACCAAAATGTGAAACAGAATCAGAAATTATAGAAAGATGAAAATGCAAGTTACATGTGTACCCATTAGGAGGGAAATCTACTGTGCAAATAGGTTCTGCTGGCTGGAGTGCACCTGCAGGGCTTTCTATTCAGCTATTGCAGAGGAAACTCAGGGTAATTAAAAAAGTTTTTTCCTCTGTCAAAGAAAAGACATGTTAATTTCAAGTTTCATTAGAATCTGATGACAAAAATCAATGGCTGCAATCAATGAGAGGTTGCTTTTCTAACAGAGCTCTATCATAGGCTAAGGACTGTGGCAATGGAGGCAGGGAGTTTACACGCCTGGAATTGTGCCCTTATGGATTGGTGAGCAGGTATAAGTGATGTGTTTAAGGGTGACTGTGCTGGGGGTGGTGGCTGGTGCTTGAATTCTGCTTGGCGGGGACTGACCTGATGGAAGGCACAGTGGAATGTAAAAACCTGGAGGCACATTAAACAGGGAATTGGCTTTCCCTCAATAATTCAAGCTTGTGTGTCAGATCTGGAGTAGAGGGGCAGGTTGTCCCTGGGAAGGCAGAGGCCATGGCCATATGATTGCCAGTCTTCTCCCAAGGCTTAAGATAACACACCATATTCTGCTTTGCATTTAAGTGCGGAGGAGGACAAGGTCAACCCCTTCATTTAATTTGAGGAATGGTAACTTCAGTTGCCTCTAATCTATCATTGGAGCCTCTAGGAATAGAACATTTAACATGATTTTTAAAGAGTGAATCATTAGCAGAGCAGACATAATTACTAAATGAGGGATGTGGACATAAGTTTTGAAAGAGATGGACACGCAAGACTGCTCTGCTGTCAGCATAGTTTTGAATGTCTCTCTGTTTGATACCTGGGTCCTCACACATCCTTAAGAGAAGCCAGACTTTGATCAGGCTTTGATCTTTCATTTATAAAAATACAAGAGAAGAAAAAAAAATCCCGTTGTTGTTTCTCATGAATTATTAGGAGGAATTTAATACAGCTGTAACAGTGGCCTCTTCATAGTGAAACAACATGGAACCTTGAATGACAGCATGAGAAATGACAATTTCTGTCACATTAAGTGGCCAAAATGCTTAATATATTTTTATTCTACTAAATTTTTACTCTTCTACTCAACTTCTTGGAGTCTTTAATGAAGGGGGAAGCAAACCAAATTATTCAGTCTTTACAAAGTGCTCAGACTTGCCCAAGATCTGTGCTTGGCACATGTACCTGTGTTCTCCTTTCATTCCTCTGTTGTACTTCACTGCTTGTCTGCAAGACCAGACTTCCTCTTGTAGACCCATCTTTCTCATTTTACTCTTGCAGGTTGCAGTCTCCCAAGGTAATTAGGATGTATCCTAATTAAGTTTTGCTAATTTGAAGAGAAGAAGCCATTATACACCTTGGATGGGAAATGCTATACAAGGGTCAATTATTATTATCATGATTATTAGTAAGCCTTTCAAACTGTCTATCTGCTCTATTGACAACTTATCTGCAATCATCATTTTTATATGAATATTCATAAGGACTGTAGAAATATAAAATACCATACTTGGCAACATTTATGCAATTAAATAGACATTTAAATTCTTCTGGTAGTAGTGGAAATTAAAATCTTCAGACTGATTAGAAGAAGGTTAGACTCTATTAATCTTTATCATCTATACATCTATCCCTCTAGATATCTGCCCTCTTTAAATGTTTCAAAGGTGTTCGTCTGCGCCCTTGAATTATAGAATCATTTCAACTCTTTTATCATAGTGTAAAATGACACAACTTCTTTAAAACTGAAGGTGTATTAATAGATCTTATTTACATAAATATCCACATTGATGTCTTAATCTCTCAAATATAGAAGTGTCATTTTTTGTGCAATCACAAAATTTAATAGCTTTTCAGTGTGAAGAAAAGGATCCCATTTGAACAATCTAAAAAAGAGTAAGGAGGCGTTAGGCCTATGCTTGTTTTATGGATAGAAATTTCATTTTAATAAGATCCATAATTATTCCTCAGTTTCTGAAAATGCCAAAAGTTAGGTTTCTCTGAAGTTACCTTCTGGTCATTGGAGCATTGCTCCTTTCCAGTCTTTCCTTAGGGCTTCAGTGAGTGGTGGCTGTTCCTGGTCTTTCACTACACCATGTAAAAAGTAATCAGAATCCAACTCCAATGTCATTATAGGCTGCTGCTGTCATGAAATAAAGAAATAAATCCAGGCTCCTTGCTCTGCTTCTGAATCTTTCTACCTTTGCATCTGCTTCAGAGAAATGGGAGATTTGCAGCAGAATTTTTGCCCAAGCGTAATATTGTATTTGGTGGATTTTGTGTTTGTTTGTGTTTTCCAGCTATTGTCAGGAAAGAGAAAGAAAGGCAGTGGTAAAAACTGGCTTAAAATGTTCCTGTCTATTGTGTTTGAACAGACAATACTGGTGCTGTCATTTGGAGTATCCTTCAGAGTGCCTGTTCAGCCTTTGCCTAGCCCTGAGAGTCCATTTATTTCACACATCAATTACACACTTGACATTTTAACACTGTGTCTCTGATTTTAATGGGGTTTAGGCACTGCATTATGATTAGAGGGAAATGCTTCATTCAGGAAAGGAGACACCAATCACTTACATAAAGAACAGAAACATAAATTAAGAAATGTTAAAATTAATGTAACTGCAGCTCGAGAAAAATGTAAAATACCTGTAGAATTTCCATCTCTTTCTCCTGTTGAACTGCAGAAAGTGCACTACTGCTCTGATATTTGAATCTTTTGGGGAAATACACTGTTAAGAACAGGATTTCCCTCATGGTTCTTACATGCATTTAACATTATTTGAAGGACAGTTCAGCGGAATTAGAATGGTTCTGAAATCACTATAAGTGTTTTTCTTAGTTAAAGAAATTCCCAAGTGGTAACCTGATGTTTTCAACTTTTCCTTTAGCAAGACCTGTTGCTTAGTTTGAAAAGCAATTCCAGGTGGCTGATGTCTGAAATCATCCTTTTAAGACTTGCCTCTAAGAGAGCTGCAGAGGTTTTTTGATTTCTTTCAATAAAATATTTCTATAGAAAAGATACTTTTGTTTTATATTACCAGGAATTTTGGAGTGCTATTCAAATTGCCTCAGTTGCAGAATCAAATGACAAACAAGTAATTGTACAGCAAATTTACTGGTATTTGATTACTGCTGCATTTCCAAAACTTTTATATTACTGAAGATTGATAACTGGACTTTCACCCTCTGCTGAATTTATTAATTAGTGTTTGAACTTCGCAGAGGGTTCCTCAATTTGCAGAAACTGGAGAAGAGAACATTTGACAAAAATAAATTATTTCATTTGATTGCTGTCTGAGAATAAGGAAAAGAAAAATGTATGCAAAAAAGCTTCTGAGAAACACAAGAAGTCAGCCATTATTCTATTTGTTCTTACTTCTTCAGGTGGTGCTTTAGCTACTTTAAGAAGCTGTTGAGCTGCAAGAGTTTTCAGCCCCTATGAGCATCTGTATCAGGATATACTTAACTAGTGTTAAACAAGATAGAGTTTTCCCAGAAAAAATTAGATGAAAAACAATCTATCCAGTCCTCAGGCCAAGTCTAGCCAAGTGGTTTCTCTTTGTCATTAATGATAAAACCGGGGCATATGTAAATTTAATTTTCAGTGAACTGAATTTACTCGTGCCAGTGAGGAAAAGATTCATCCCTTTGGGAAGTCTGTCTCTACACTCTATGGCATGAGCCTGTAAGTCTGATATATATGTATCAGATTCAGGAACTCTGGGCAGAAGGGAATGAGTTTACATAGAATAATTCCATTTAACCTATGTGCATGTGTCATCTCTTATTTAAGTTATTTTGCATATTCGTCTCGAAGTGTCCATAGAAAATGAGAACCCATTATCATTTCAATCCAGGGAAATTATGACTAGATTTTCAAGAGCGTTTTATGCCAGACTGGAATTCACAATGTTGTATATGATTAAGGCTACGTAATAACACCAGTGTGACACTTGGCCTCTATTAGGGCTTCATACCTTGGCCAGGTATTCTGCTGACAGGCATTTGAGGACCTCACTGTAAATAAAATCCTGTCTCAGAGGAAAAACACCAGCAGAAAGTTCTGTGAGCCCAAATCTCACCTCCCCAAATAGAGCAAAGCTCTAGCCTGAACCACCACGGCAAAGAAGGTGCTTAGGAGGCAGCTCCCTGTCACTCCCACCCCACTTCCCAGTGCCCCCAGCTCCGACTGGGAGCTGCCTGGCTGAGCCATCCCAGCCCCTCTGATGGAAGCTGTGTAAGACCTGTGTTCTGATCATGTGAATAAATCTCTTTGGCTGAGAGCTAACAGGGACCAGGAGTGCCCAACCTCAGAGGAAAACATGTTTGCTGATCTTTGCAGATGTGTTGGCGTCTCTTTGCACGCTGTGCTAATTTATTGTACTACCCAGGGGGCTGCAACAGGACATACACATAGAATGGTCATATATTTCTGTCTTGCTGCCTACCAGTATCTCCAGCCAAAGGGTCTATGGGATGTCACTGTTAAAGCTTCCAACTGAAAAAAAAAAATCCTCTCAGAAGATGAGAATCTGTTTCTGATGTGAAATATCTTCTTTTTTTTTTCTTTTCCTGCTGGAATTACTTCTGACTTATGAATGAAAATGAGAAGTTTTATGGTGTTGCTGTTTAATGTACTTAAATTCTGATATGACAGACTATACTATCACTACAGGAAGTAAATTAAATCCTCATCAAAGTGTTATGCAGAGCCTCTGGGCTGGGCTATGTAGGACATGGTGCATAAATTGTGTCGCTTGGCCCAAGGCACTATAAATCATCTACACTTCTAGGTACAATTTCCTCTGTATTTTCCCCAGTTCCAGTGTGCAAATACAGAAGATGAACAGAAAGTTACTGGTTTATGCAGCACTGGCCTCAAGACTCAAACCAGCACGTGATTCACTTAGAAGTCACAAGGAATGTTACAAATAAATTTTGAGTTCCTTCCGACGGCTATCCAGTTTCTGAGTGCTTAAGGTATACCCAAATCAGATTTTTAATACTTAGACGTGTTGAAAATGAAAGTTGCAGTTCTCCAAAATTCATTTGCAAAATTTCATTCAAACCCCAGGGATGGGGTCAGGGGCACAGCAATTGCTGTTTGTTGCATATTTGCGTAGACTTCTAAATGATGTTTGTGTTCCCTTCCAAGCTGCAGTATAAGTACATAGATTAAACTCTATCTAGGACTGTATATACAAAAATTGGGGATGTCTTGGTGGCTATAAATTCATTGGGTCACATATTGATCTTTTGATTTAGTTATATGGTGTCTTATTGAGTAAATGCCACAGTGAGAAGTTAAGGGAGTAAACTACTATCCTTATTAATAAGGGTATCTGGATGTCAAATGGAACTGTGTTGTTAAACCATTTTTTTCCATTTTTCTATGCAGAGAAGGAGTGCTGAGTTGTAATAAAATGCTAAGTTTAATAATAAAAAAAAAAACAAACCCTTCAACTCTTCCCACAAAGTAAACGCTAATTATAAAGAAGGAAGACCTTTTAGTGCACAACTTATTTCTGTAATAAGGAAATGAAATCTTTCCCAATGGTTTGGAGGAAAACCACGGTGCCATTAATATGTTCAAATATTCATACAGAGCAGATTTCTTTTCTGCTAAATTTAGGCAATTGTCCTCCCTTGCGATGCCTCTAATTGATGTTACATTTACAGTAATAAACACCAAGTACATATTTGACTAATATTGCACTGATATTTAGAAACTCTACCAAGATGCTGTGCCTGAATGTTTACAGGCAGAAGTAAATATACTGCAGGGGAAAGAAAATAATAAGGTTTTCTTGGTGAAATTTACTTTCTTGCAGTTTTCAGCTCCAAGGACCTGTTCACTTCTCTCTGTGCTGCTTCATCTGTGATGATTTAAGCTGTTGTATCCATGGCTCAGGAGCTAACACAAAGACATTTTCCAGACTACTGTGGTTTCTGTAACTGCTAACCCATAATAACCCAGAGGGTCAGTTCTTTCAGGGACCACAGGTCATGTCCTCAGCCTAAATTACAATTCAAAGAACTTCTTAACAGTTGCACAAGTCTATAAGCATTTAAAATGCAAGGTGTGGTGCTACTCTTCTGTACTGACAGGCTTTTGTAATTGGTTTTTGTAATTGTTTATAAAGTGCTTGTGGGTCTGTTTTGTCAAAGTGCAGGATTGCTGGACTCGAGCTGCACTTAGAGTTTATTAGCTGATAACTGTCCAATTATTAGAATATAGATAATGAAGGAGAGAAATGGCTCTGTGTTCTCATGGCTCCATGTAATTACACAACTTCCCTAAATGACTGCAAAGCTGAAAAGATGCCCTTTATTGCTTGTAGCAGGAATTATTCCCCTAAACACTATTTGGAAGGAGCCAATATACCATGGAATACTGAACTCTCAGAGGCTCAAGGCTGAACAATTGCTGTTGCCAAGCACTCTTCTGAGAGCTTCTAAAGGATAAACTAGGAAGAGAACAAGAATCTAATTGTTGTAAATATGAAGTAACAGTTTAATTTAGTGGGCATGTAGCACTGTAAGCACGTCTAAAGCCAGGAAGTCCCCCCACACAATTTGTGCTGATCCTAATACTGCTTTGGCTAATTCCTTAACAACTCTAGGATTAATTTCTTCAGGTTCTCACTGTATCTGAATGTGTAAGCTGTTCCTTGTTATGGTCTTTAGGCCTGTCTTTTTGTTGAAATCAGCAACAAAAAATACCTGTGTCTTTGGGGGAAGGTTGAGACAATAAACACCTTGAATCCTTCAGTCTTCTCTGCTGTTTCATATTTGCCCTCTTTTCCTTTTAATAATCTCTATCTTTACCATCTTCTCATGCTACTGAAAGAACCTTTTCTCTGTTATCTCTGATATCCTTTGCCAAAAATAACTCTCTTTGAACCTTCATTTTTCACTCAGTGTTCTTACAATTAAGCAGACAAGACAGCCTGAAAGCAAAGAGAGTCAATAGTATTGCCATCCCTATTTCATAAAGGTCACTCTTTGGAGGATTTGAGTATTGCATTAAACCTTCTTAAATCTAGTCCAATATCTCTGTGATAAGTGATTTTTCTTGTATTAACCTAGTTCTAGTTCACTTTTTAGCAGTTCATCCAATTTTGGTGTCATTTTACTAATAGCCTCACATTTAGGGGGGTTTAAGCCTTGATGAAGAATAAATTGCCTTCTTTAAGGTTTTCTTTGAAAAGACAGTTTATGGGTAGAAAGGCAAAAAAGTGGGCATGAGACTTAAGTGAATTAGAAATGGTATTTCTGCTTCAAATGTTTATATAGTTGAATAACCTGCCCACTAAACATATATATATATATATGTATGCATCTATGTATGAATGATTTTATTCAATTTAACATGCTTAACTATTAGTTTTCTAACCATCAGTTTAGATAATTGTGATATATGTTGTTTATCCAGTTACTGAATAGTCTTAGGTGTGAATAATGCATTCTAAGCCTCGCTCCTCAGAGTTACCAAGCAGAAAAAGTGAGAACAGGCCACAGCTCTCAGGGTCAGGGTTCCATCCCTGTAGGAAGGATGGAAGGAGAGAAATATTCAGAGATTGCTGCCACTCATGGTGTTAAATCCTACACAGCCCTCAGTCAGCTGCATCCTGTGCTCCTGCACTTATCTCTGGAAGGAGCTGCCTTGCATTCAGACCAAATCCCCTTGGTTTTCTTTCTTTCTTTCATATTTCTTTTTCTTTTAAAGATTGGACACATAATCCTACCCCACCTGTTTCAAATACAGAACCTATGGTTCCCCTCCACAGCCAAAGGAGCCCTGCTGACTCCTGGGCTTGGCTTCCCATGCATAGAGGGGAGCCTGATTTATTTGGAATGTTGGTGGATGTGATAATATTGTTGAACCTGCTTTCTAGACCCCACGAAATTAGTCCCTGTAGTGACTCAGCTGGTCTTCCTTTTCATAAGTAATAATATCTATAATAAACACATGAAGAACCGTGCCGAGGATCAAACCCAACATTTTATTCCCAAGCACTGAATTTTGCTCATCCAACTACCAAAACATAGATAATTAAAAAATTAATTTCCCCTGCCAATATTCAGAATTAAACAGCTGCAGAGATGGGAAAGAGGGCCAGAAAAGAAGGAAAAAAGATGTTCTTAATATCTGAAGACTGATAACAGTGGCCAAAGCAACCAATCAAAGAAATCTGTCAATGTTTCTGGTGCTTTAAATGCACAGGTTTTATTTTTCTGTGGTGGAATTTCTGCAGAATATTGGCTGACAAATGTGCCTTTGGCATGTTTAATTGTTTTTTTAGTATTTATCATGTCTCTTGGGAATGGCAGCTATAGGTTAAGACCTTTTTTGCCAGGCAAGATACCAGCTCAAAGCAAAGGGACATTTGCTTCCACGAGGAGGTTAAAATAACACAGGGGTGAAATGAATAGCATGTAGGTTCAGACTGACACACATCTGCAAACTGTCACCCCATGCTGGTTAGCAAGGTGTCTCCCAGCCCTTTAGCTTAAATCCAGCTGGATAGAACAACCCATTGTATTTCAGAAGTTAAACATGACATCCTAAATATGGAAGTGTTTACAGCTGTGTTGGAGCAGATCAAGGATCAGGTAACAAAGGGAAGAAATTACATTCTACCTTTCTTTTTTTCTCAGGACCAGTCATTTGCCTCTCCATAGCAAGGTTTCCTCTACACTGGTTCACCTGTATTTGGTGAGTACAAGAAGCCTTACTCCAGCCTTTTTTATCACTCTTCTCCCCTACAGGGATATGAAGTTCAGCTGAAGTCTAGAAGGAGAAAAAGGTCTGTGGTTTTATGACAGTTTCATGCTGTGGTGCTTTATATCAGGAAAGCTGAAACTTTGCAGGCATGGCATTTATTCATTTTTTTTGCATAATTCCCAGGGTTAAATACAGTAAAACGTACGCTGAGCAATTAAATTAATGAATAGTGTCACTGTTGTTTTAATAATTCAATATAAGATGTAGAAAGGGTGATGATTCATTTCTGATGCACACCCACAAATTAGCATTCCTTGTGCATGCTTTTGTGTGTGTAATTTTGCACTTCAGCAGAGAATTGTAAACTGTAATTGGTTCACAACTGAAAATACAAAGGCTCAATGGCCTTCTCACTGCATGCAAGAACAGTGCTAAGAAATTTGCTTCCACTTCTCTGTGTCCTTTAGAAGACAGACGATCAAGGGCTCAAAGTTCTCAATGACACTTAAATGATGGATATAACAGGAGTGCAGTAAGGTCCAGAAAGCCTGCTTGGGCTTCTGCAGTCTGGAGTGGCAATACATAAAGAAATGAGGTTTGACTGAAATGGAGTGGTTAAAGGCCAGGAATTTTTCCAGTATTGTAGAATAAGACACCTGGATCCTTCACACAAGGCAGGCTCTGAGTAGAGCTTGCTAAGTAGTGGGACCCACGAGCCGTGGGGTTTGTCTCAATCCCAGCCCCACAGAGTTGCATGCTGAGTACTGGGATACTCCAGAAAATCCCACTCTGGACTCCTTTCCTGCAAACAACAGACCATCTTTTGTGAAATACTTACAGGGAAACCCTTCTCTCGCTGTGTGAGAGGGCAGGAGGTGAGCTCCTGCTTCCTTTGGCCATTCACTAGATGAAAGTGCACCTAAATGCAGACCTAGTCATATGAGACAGTGTTCCCAGTCTCCCTTTGTACCTACCTGTAGGGCCACAATCTTCCTGGCTTCTTTGCTCTGCCAGGTCCTCCTCCTCCTCGTGCCCTTGGCTGTAGAGTGAGGCAGCCAGAGCAGGTCTGGAGGACACCCCAGGGCTTTTGTAGCCTGGTCCCCTTCCACTGGTGAGGGCAATGAGTCTCCACTCTTGGTCTAAAAGTGCTTTTGCTGCTCAGTTACTGTGGAATTAGGGCAGCAGCACCAGGTCTGGGACAGGGGTGGGGACCCCCTTCCTAATCATCAGTGCTTCTGTGCAAGCATTCTTACAACATTTACAGGGCTTTTCAGTGCAATGGATTGGAACTGAATTAGTTTGGAGGGACCAGATTTATCTCGTAAATACTGGGATGTTTAATGTGTGCAATTCACATCCCACTGCAGATTAACTGTCACCAGCTCCCAGATGAGCTCAGATCTATGTTCAACAGGCTCTGCTGGGGCTGCACTTTCCAACAGGAAGAGCAGTGCTCCCCTCCTAAGCAAGGCTGCAGTAAAGGAAGAAACATTGTTAGGTTTGTTGGTACACCAGCAAAGAGTAATTGGATGGATCCTACATTAATATTGTATAATATCTAAGAATCTCTGTTCCTAGTAGCCTTATCTTGCTCCAAACACCAAAGGCTATCCCAGGTCAGGGATAGACTGTCCTGGTCAGGTCATATGTGGGTAAGTGGCAGGCACTGGAATCAATGGTCTGTATAGGTGCACTCCAGACCTTTTGGCCATAGGGCATAAAAGTTGCTCCCATTTTGCTGCAGACTGCATGCCTATTTTCAGATCCGAAATTAAGAAATATTAGAATGGCACAAGGCAGCATTTATATCTACAGAAGGATGTGCTGAACATAGGAGGTTCTCTTGTTTTTTGCTTTTGTAATTTTGATTTTGCTCTCTGATTGCCTTTGGAGTATCTGCAGGGTTTTCTTGCATTTGCAGGGAATTTACATTTTAAATTGCTAGTTATGTGCTCTCTTTCCACTGCTCTAATTTCTCAATGTCATTTTGATTATTAGCATTTTTTAATGCGAGTCAAGGTACTTTGCTCATTTCTAGCCACACAGCTTTCATTTTCTGCAAAAATCTATTTGCTTTCCAATAATGCTTTAGTATCCCTTTCGATAGGCAGATGTTTAATTTTCAGTTGTTCCTTTCACTTGCAGATTAGCTTATGTTATCTAATTATTTCTCCTTTTAAATCTTTATACTTCAAGGGAAATGGGAAGACACATTCCATCTGAATTTTTTGCACTATGAAGTTTATTTTAATTGACATAACTCTTCCTTGAAAAACAGATGATTCTTTTCCAGCTCTTGCTCTTCTCCAAGGTGAGCTGGAGGGGATGGAGACCATCCCGTGTCACCAGAGAAGCTGGGGACTGCAGCAGCCTGGCCCTCCTACAGGGAGCCCTGCACAGCACCAGCCTCCAGCCCAACCCTTTCATCTTCTTTGACTTCTCTAATTTGAGCTTCTGTGTAATGTTTATTCTTGGCCACCATTGCTCACAGGCACTTTGATCCTTGCAAAACCTCTCAAGAAAAAAAAAAACAATACATAGAACACCATCACAGTCACTGTCTCTTTTTCTTAATGACATTGAACAGCTTTTCTAAAATTAAACAAGTGTCTCACACAATTTAGTTTGTTCTAGGCAAGGCTTCAGAAGATAAGAGTTTATGTCAGACCCTGTTGGCTTGTAGCCACAGGTTTAGTTGATGTTGCCTTCTTGCCATTCTTTGTCTACTTGCTTAGATTTTCATTTACATGAAACATGACACATAATTTTATGACAAATAACTGGAAAAATCTGAGTGTTTTCTCCCTTTACCCAAGGAAGCAGCAATACAAGTTCAAAGGTGTTGGCGTTATTGAGGTTGGTATCTCCTCAGCTGGGTGTGAGTCTCTGTGACTCCTAATTGTGTTCTGATGAAATACTTGTTATTGCACCTTTGGGAATAGTTCCTCTTTGGGGGAAATTTAAAGCTTAGACTGACTTAAATGGAATTTTTGTTTAGTGTTTTAAAATGGTACTGCTAATTATGGTCTGAAGATGTTCAGCTTCACTTTCAGTGGATTACAGAAATTCACAGAAGAAAATGCTCTTTCTGTGGGAGGAGAGGCAAGGAAGACGGAAAGACATATCAAGTATTTGTCCTGAAAAATTCAGATTTATGCCATCTATGAACATAGTTTTTACACTGACTATTTCTCTTCCACTGATTTTAATGAATCTCCACAGTATGGTTAAAAGAGCACCAAATATATTATAGCCACAAACAGCAGATGACTATATGCATAGGCTTGTATTTGTGGTTGGACCATCTTTAATATATATTTGCTATTTCCTTGTTGGATTTCAGCAAAATTCAGTTTGTAGGAATGACTTTTATTATCCTTAGCATTTTACAGCTCCATAATTTCTTCTTACATGCTCATTCAGTAGAATACCAGTTTCCATTACAAATGAGAGAGACAAGAGGCTTATATAAGGGCTCTCATGTCCTAAATTTCATTCTAAGTGAGGCCTAGAGCTGTAAAGATATTTAGATAAAGAATTTAGATTTATATCTACATATTGAAGTTTTGACTCATACAGGGCTATTGAATTTCTTTGTGTCTTCTCAACAAGTCGGTGCCCAGTGGGAGAATGAGTTTCAGGGACCGACTACCGAGGCCAGAAGAAATTCCCTTTAGGATAAGGAAAAAGAAGAGGAGGTTAAGGAGCACTGGCTGGTTACACACTGCACAGCTGTACAAGGCAGTAGTAGGCATTGCAAGTGTGTTTGAGTCACAGTTCCTGGTTGATTTTCCACCACCTCTGGGGGATAGCTGTGTTGTGTCTGTGATCACCAGTCACTGCCAGGGCAGAAGTGCCACACACAGTGGCACCCAGGCCCGTTCAGTGAGCTGGGCTGGCAGCACTGCGGGCTGAGCATGGGCTGCTGCCAAGGCAGGGAGCAGGGCACAGGGACAGCTCCCTGCAGCTGGCACACAGGGCACTGCAGAGCACCTCGGATTTCTTCCCTAGGAACAACGTCCTCGGGTATTTTTAATCATTTGAGAAAAAGAGAGAATAATGATGAGCATCAAGTATGTCATACAGCTAATATATTATATCTCATGTATATATGCCTGTCTGGGGCACACGGGTATTCTGAAGTTTGGGTTTGTTTCATTTATGAGGTAGCTGCCTTTCTCATTTGAGCTTTTAACTCAGATCCCAGATGATACTGAAGAATTATTTCCTCTATTAAAAACCCAGAGCCTGCTAATATCATTGATGCTGCTGTTATCTTTGCTCAGGGTGGCTGCTCAGCACTGCTGGTGGTGCTGTCCCAGAGGCAGCTCTCCAGCAACCCCTCTTGCCAAGTCTTTCACTGAAGCTCTTGCCTAGAAACTCTTCTCATCTGGGTTTTCTTTATTCTATCACCAGACCGTGCATTAAAAGCTGGCTCATTCCTTTTGCCTTCAGGGATGCTGGCAAAGGTGGGTATCACCTGTGAGGTCTGATTTTCATTATTAAGTCGTTTTAATGTGAATTTTGTGAATTTTTTCCCTCTACATTTTCTTTTTTTTTTTTTTTTTTTTTTTTTTTTAAATTTTCAGGGAGTCAGGAGACAGGACAAGTGTACATAGTGAGCTTGTAGAAAACAGCCAGAGATTTCACTAGGAAAAACACAGAGAAAAAAGAAATAATAAACACAAAGGAGTTCTCTTACTCTATTAAAATGCATGACATGTTTTTTTTCCTGAGGCATGTCTTTATTTTAATGGAGTAATTTAGAGTATTTTTGAAAATATATGCAATTAGCATTGATTTTTTTTTCACCATTGCACTACTTAAGGTACCTAAATGAGAGGCTGAGATGCAGTTTTCTTGCATTTGAGACAATACTCCAACACATGCACTTCGCTTTCTTGGGAGAAAATGTTTTGTTTGACACCCCTTTTCAAGCTCACGTGAACATCTCCTTTCTCTCACTTTACCACAGTGGTGATTAATGTATTTTCTGAAACAGTGCAATACGTTCCTACAAATCCTTTTTATTTGTGCTGCTTTTATTAGATATCAATACCCCGTTGTGCTGTGCATTACACAGGTGCAAATTTTCAAATTGTTCAGGGTTGACTTTCCTAGGTACGATTAGTTTGGACTGCCCCCAAATTCTCAGAGGCTGGCCATCAGTTGTGCCTGGAGTTTGGATCTCAGGAAGATTTTTTTCTCTGGCTTCTTTCCAGAACACAATAGCAGATATAGCAGCACATCCCCTGGCCTGTCTATTTTGTGCCTCTGTTTTTAATTCAGTGTTGTTCCCTCCCAGAGCCACTCTGGGGTTTCTCCCCAGCAAATGGTGCTGGGCAATGCCTTCTCCCTAGAGACCTACAGCCCCAAGCTCAGATGAAATGCATCCATCTCTACTTTCCCAATGGTTCTGCAGAAATGATCCCAAATAGCCTTCAGACTGAGCAGTGCAGTCCCACCCTGGCAAGATGTGCAAAGAGCATCCTGTGCCACTCGTATTTCCCAAATGAGAACCAGGCACAGAGAGCTTATGAGGCCAAAGTTTATTGCACAACCAGCAACACTAGGAGTTTTGTCCAAATTTCCTCAGTTTCTATGATTAATTTAATTCCTAATTTTTTTTTCATTCATAAAATGCTACGAATAAATTACATTTTGGGTCCATGGTGTGGGATTAAACAGCAGACAGCACTGCAGACTCTGAATTGCCCTAGCAGGTGAGCTGACAGCACTCACAGGAGTTTCCAGAACTGTCTCTTGTTTTAAGATCTCATCCCTTACCCTTCCCTCTGCAGCTGCAGGACTCAGCTTTTTCCATTTTTATTTCCTCTGACATCTCACTGAAGGCAGAGAGGTGACGTTGCAACCAGTGCTGCTGTGAGGATTATCTGGCAGCTGAGAGACTGATGGCCCCATCCCTCTCCTCCTGGGTGGAACAAACTTCCAGCTCTGCAGGAGAAAAAGTCTCACACATTCTTTGTCAGCTCCATGTTTGCAGCTCGCAAAAGCTCAGGAGAACTGTTATGAATGATGTGCTCAGGATTTTTAGGAGCTGTGCTCTTCCTAACACTTTCTTCTCTCAATTCTTTTATTTATGTGAGGTAGACACATTATTTCAACCCCAAGAGGAAAAGGTCAGCTCATTCTGACATTTTAAAACTAGATGAAAAGGAGACTAGATAGTTTAAATACTATATTAAGGCTCTCACAATAAAGAGTTTCCTGAGATAATGAATCTGTCATTGGTTTCATTGGTTTTGTACCTGAAACTTTCAGAAGAAAAGCAGAACATTCCCTTAAAATTAAAGCCAAATTGTTGTTTGCTAATCTATTCAGCAGAGTTCAGCCTAAAGGGTCCTGTCACACAGCCTTTGGGATCCTCATCTGAGGCAGAGCAGTTGGCTCCACGTGGATCACCAAGCACTGTTTGGGGTGGGGTAAAGCCTGGAAAATGTGGGGAGCTCCTCAGTCCCATCACTTGGTGAATAAAGCAAAGCCCAGGTATACCCAAAAGCTCCAGGTGGAGAACAGAGTGTGCCTCAACTCAGCTGAATTTATGTGTGTTTTCCCAGCTCTCTGAAGAAATTTCAGTCTAAAAAAGCAGAGCAAAATGAATGGGACAAAGTTCAGGTTTTTAGTTGGTATCAATCTATAAAAACGTGAACAAAATGTTGGTATTCTTTTAAACTCAGACATCCAAGTTCTGCCTCTGGTGAGGAGTCACTCTGACCTCACTTCTCTGGTGAGATAAAAAGGCTTGCAGCAAAGAGTTTGAATTTATTTCTTTTTGAACTGAATCAGAAAACTTCCCTATTGTGGCTAGGAGTTCCTGAGAAATGTGGGCTCCCAAGCCCCTGCTCATGCACTGGAGCTGTCCTCTGAAGGAGGAAACCTGAACATTTGCAGTGCCCCCTAGCACAGAAACTATGCTTAGTGAAAGAAAGTGTTCAAAAACATTACAATTGGTACGGTTTTTATTTTTCAGGATATTGGAACTCATTCCATTTAGGAAATATATGGAAAATGGAAGAGTTGATTTGCGGTAAAGGTAGGAAAGCTTGGTCCTGATGTTAGCAAGGAAAATATTCAAATCAGGATCCTTTCTTAATTAAACATCATGTTTTCATTGATGCTGATTTTTACAGTATTTTGTGGCTCATGAAAAATGTGAAATTCAGGTTCAAATGGCCATTTTGTTGAGAGTATAAATTCATGATTTTCATTTCCATGGGAGCTGCCCATCCTAATTCCCTGTTCATGCCACAAGGGACAAGTGTGGGTACTGCTGGGAACAGTCACAATGCAAACATATTTAGAAAGGAATTTGGACACACCGTGCCTATTTATTTTGAATAGAATGTAAACCCATGAATTTGTAGATGTCTCTGGTAATCCTATCCTTGTTCATTTGGGAAATCTGCCAGAAAACGTGGCCAATGGCTTGTGCTGGAATTCCTGTCATTGGTTTTGTTTGAAGGCAGAAGGAAGGGGATGGATTTGTCCAAACACCTTCCAAACGGGACTGACCTGGAGCTGGCACCCCTGAAAAGTTACTTTTTCAGGAACTTGTTTATAGGGAATTAGGCAGTAGAACACAGAGTTCTTCTGAAGATTGAACTTGCAAATCATGAAGTGTCACCTTGGAGTGATACTTCATACAGTGACATTCATTGCTGATCTGGCTTTCCCAGTGACTCTATAAATTGCTTTTGCAAGCAGAAATTTATTGCATATATGCAATTTAACTCTCTTATTTTGCTCCTCCAACTCCTCCCAAAACCAGATGTTGCTATAAAGTGATATGTCATTTGATCCTGAACTTTTCTTAATGATGGTGGTGGCATTTCTAGTATTTCTTAGAAGCAAGTGCAGCATCTGCCACTGTAATTGTTTGACTAAGTCAATGAAATACATTTCACCACTAAAGAATACACAACTATGATTTTATAATTGTTGCTACCCTTTTTCCAGTGCAGAGCTGGACAGTTGTTCTAGTCAGTCTGGATATTCCCTAATCCCAAAACCCAGGATCCCACAAAACTCAATGCTGTGTGCTCTTCATTATTCATGTTGAACAAATATCTCAAAAATGTGAACAACTCTGCCAGATTAACTTGTCAGGAGACATTTTGACTTTATTTCTTTGTCCTGTTTCAAGTTCTCCTCCTTTTATGCAGACCCCCAGTACTGAACCCAGATGGATTTTCTGTGAAGCATATTTGGGCTTCCTTTCTGGTACAGCTCACTTAGGGTGAGATCTGTCATTCTGCTTTATCTATTGCGATTTTTCCTTTTTCTCTTTTAACAGATTCAGAGAAAAGGGTTCAGATAAATTCCCCAGGTACTCTGCATTGTCTTTAGGCTTTGTTTTCTTTGATTTTCTACTGAAGAAGTGAAATAAAATTAAAATGTCTTACCCTTGCTTTCTGCTCTAGACCAAGATCAAGTAAGGTGTAAGACAGTCCACATTTTCTTTGACCTTGATCCCACCCTTTCTTCCCCCTTCAGATCTTATGTAAATGCTGTACTCTGAGCCAATACTGAATTTCTTTAATTATTCACAGCACCAGTTTGTGGAGTTTATTTTTGCTGTCACAGCACAGCTTCTCAGTAATTTTCCTTATGCTTTTGAAAAATTGAAGTTGTTCGTATCAATCACTCTGTGCTCTTACTCAATTAGTCGCTGTGAAAATATTTTTAGTCGTCTATTTTAAAGAACAAAATGACAACTCTAGTTCTGCAGACTCATGGATGTTCAGTGCTTGTGATTCTGCCATGACCTGCTGAATTGGTCATGGTTCATTAGGTCATGTTTTGAGGAGCTGCAGATGTTTGGGCATGGAGTTTTAATTTGATCCATTACTGTAATTTAGGCCAGCTATGAAACCATGATTTGGATCCATATCCAAAT
This sequence comes from Thripadectes ignobilis, assembly GCA_035584755.1. NCBI lineage: Eukaryota > Metazoa > Chordata > Aves > Passeriformes > Furnariidae > Thripadectes > Thripadectes ignobilis. The sequence goes on along the minus strand of JAWMRC010000034.1, from coordinate 14,359,340 downwards.
GCTGAAAATGTTGAGTTTCCATCAGTGCTAGTTATTAAATTATATGTGTTTTGTATATTTAGAATTGCTGTTTTCTACCCTATCAGTCCCAACTACCTCTACAAAACATTGATGTCACCACACCTTTTCTGTTCTAAAATAACCACAGCCATGAGCATAATTCTCCAGGACATCCAGCAAACCAATCACTGTGCCAGATTTAATAGCAGTGTGTTTAATTCTAAATACTAATTAACACAAAAGCATGGCTGAAATTAATGTCTGATGCTAAGCCAGCTCTCAGCAGTTGTGCAGTTTAGGCTCTGATTCCAGTAAGCTTAAACAGTAGCCTGTGGGAAATGCAAAAGCTGTAACTAAAACTGATTCAATTTTTAAAAGGGCCCTTTGAAGACTGAGAGACATGACTTTGATATATTTGAGAAAAAATAATTACAATGAACAATGATTTCCAGTTTTGTTTTAACACCCTTGTGAGGCATTCAATCTGTACAGCCATCTATATTTTTCCAAATTCAATCAGATAATAAAATGCCTGCAGTCAGAAAAGCCTGTTGGTTATTATTTTTCTCTGGGGAAAGGAGTGTCTGGTGGAAGATTCTTACTTCATTTGGCTGCTGTTGACTCACCCAGCTGATGTTATTTGAATTTACATGAGAATTGAACCTGGTACTTAAACAAAAAAATGTTTGTTCCTAAAAAAAGGAGAAAGACTGTGGAAAATTTTGCTTTATGGCAGTGAGACGAATACCTGTAAACTGAAATTGTGGCAGGAAACATAGATGTCTTAAAAAAAAAAAAAAAAAAGGAAAAGACACTGAATTGGGCCTTGAATCTTCTAGGTTTAATATTCCAAGCAAAAACCCTGACAATTTATGACTGTATCATTTTGCCTGTCTCAAACATGCATTTCCTTGTCCCACAGATAGAGATGTTTCCTGGTATTGAATAGTTTTTTCTCTTTCTCAGTGATTCAGACCCCTTGTTTACACCTACATCTATCTAGCTGTCTCGGGACATGAGGTTTCATTCCTGAGGCTGCAGACATGTTTTCCTGCAAATATCACAGTGGAATTTAGAAAGGGATGTTTACCCATGGCAGCTGAACAAAAGCACTCAGAAATGGCTATCTCGGTGTTCAATAAAGTCAGCGGCAAAAAAACCCCCCACAAAATACTTTCTATAAGATACATAATTTGTTTCAGTGATGGATTTATGGATGTCAGAAAATTTGGATAAACTCAGGCATACAATGTATCCAATAGGCAGCTAATCTATGAAAAATGAAACAGACCCCAGGAGAGGAAACTACAAAGTATTTCCCATGTTAACAAATTAGCGATGTTATCTTGCCTTTTCAATTTCTTCAATTCTTCTGATTTACTTTTGACAATTGAATAAATCTAAGAAAACCACCTCTTTTAAATTTGCTTTCAGCCTACTATGATATTAGAAAGGAACTAAGTCTATTAACAGCAGCATTCAATTTTCAGCATTAAGAGCATTAGTGTGTCTGTTTGGGTTTGATCTCAGTTGTGCTGCAGCGAAGGCCAAGCTGCTCTTTCTTGTGTATTCCTTGCATTACTCTGAGAAATCAAAGGGCTGTGGCAACTTTACATCAAAAAAGACTTCAGAGTTCTTGCCTATATCTACACATAGTAAAATGCATAAATGTGTTCTTTTATGGCTCCTTTTCCATGTTGGGCCTGGACAGAACTGCAGAAATCTGACCCTCCCTATCCTAGCTCTGTTTTTTGAACTTCCTCCTAAAGCCAAGTGTTGCCTTCCTTTTCATACAGTGAGACTGGATTCAGTCGTCCCTGATTACTCAGATAACTGTTGAGATAATTCAGGCAGCCTAAAAAGAACCCAAACCAGCAATTTGGACTGATTTCATCCCTTTTTTGAGATGTCTGAAAGGACTGTCCAGGAAAATGGGTCAGATCTCAGAAGACAATTAATGAGGCAGATATTGACCCAGTTCAGAGGAAGAAAAACCAAACAATAATGGAACCCAAAGAAGAAGATTTGCCTGTACGCCATTCCCTATAGCAATTATTAAATAATCCCTCACCCAAGTTAAATATTAAATTGCTGTCTAGCAATGTCATCAGGAAAGTACAGCAGCGTTTCCATTCTAGAGATATAAAGAAGTCCATACATCTGAACTGCTTTGGTGGATTGGAGGTATAAAACATTGAAAAGAAAAAAAAACTATTGCCTGAAAATTAATGTCTACATTGTATTAAAGAAAACCGCCATCAGATTTTTTGTCTCAAATTTTTATTTGGTCAAAAAGCAGTATTGAGTAATTGGGGAGTGTGTGATCTGTGTGTTTGATGTGTATAGTAGGTAGGCAGAGAGGGAAGGGTTTTCTAAAATGATGCCTGGCAGAAATGAAAAGTAAACCTTTTAAAAGCCACACAGGGCCATAATTTTCATTTAAATAATTGGTTCTGAGACTGGCACTCTGGAGAAGCAACTGTTTCATCCAGCTCTCCGTGATCTGATTGTGTGGTCATAAATCAACCTTCCTGTCATCACCTGTTACCCACATAACAAGTGTTTACAAAAGTATCTATCCTTTCCTGGAAATATTTTCATTTAAATGATTCATAGGATCATGTTTATTATAAAGAAATGCTTACATGAATTTGTTCAATTCATTTTGATTCATTGACTTTCATTTGGATTCAGAATGAAAAATAAATGCTGGAATGAATCGTGGAAGGGATGTTCTTTTTCTGGCGAGCCCTGGGGTGGCCATCTATTATTCACAATCACTCTTTAGAACTTTTGGTAAATTTTTCTTACAACATTGCAAATTAGATGAAGGCATTTGTAGTAAATAGAAGTGGAAAGCAGACATATTATATGTTAAGTGATTTGCCCAATAACAACACAAGAACGAGCTGCCAACAGAGCAGCCACAGGCTGAGGTGACACATGACATGCCCTCAGATGAGAGGTGACAGTAAACAAGAGATCTCTTGCTAAAAGAATAATTCTTGATCACTTCAAGGGGGTAGCTGGTTTGTAGTGTTGAAAATGATGGTGTGTTTGCAGTCATCAGTGGGCTGGGAGGGGAAGGGATGTGGTTTGTGTGAATGACGCTCTCAGGAACGTGGTTTGAGTCTTGGTGTGGTTCTGAGCTGAGCAAGAGATGAAATTTGAAGCTCTTTGTTGATTCCTTCCAACTGAGGATATTCTATGAACCTCTGATTCTCTCTGGTGGCTCACCAGGTCAGATATTTTTAGGGAAGAGGTGGGTTTCCTTGTGCAAAATTGTCGTAGAGATGACATTTGTAAGGGAGAGCACTTCATCTTGGACACTGCTGTAGTGTTTTAAGGTATGAAGGATGTTTCCAGCAGCTCTTACCCGTGATGTACTTGCATCCCCCAACCAAATTTCTAGGACATTTTATTCAGCAGAGTTCCCTTTTACTATACTGCAAACCCTCTTCTCACTTATTCAAATGGATCCTTGGACTGAGTCTTTTCAAAATGGGGTCAGAAATACAGAAAGACCCAGATCAAACAGAGAAAAAGAAACATAAAATTTTTCTCACGGTCTAAATATGACTTGTTTCATCGTTCTGATAAGATCACAGTTCTTGAAATTAAGTTGTCAGAAGGAGCTCCACGAGGGAGATTTAAAGGCATTTAGGCACTTTACTCCTCCTATTGATTTAGCCACCTGAATATCCTAAAAGCTGACCCTCTCTTCAAAAAAGAGCTTTATTAGCCTCTAAATACAACATGTAAATTGCCTCTCTAACCTTTTCCTTTTTTACTGCCTGCTTTTGCATAATGCAACAGCAGGGCTTTGAGGCTCATGCTGTGCTCTGTTTCTGCTGGGCAGCCCTTAACTCTACAGAGCAGTGAAAAAGCTTTTTCTTTCCTTGTGTGAGACAAGACCACGTAAACAGCAGCTGTCTTTCTTGTGAGAGGAAAAGTACTTAGAATTTTTAATAACTGCCTTCTCAGGTTTTTCTTTCCATCCACTAAAAGCAACTAGAATGTCTGAAGGCAAAGACGAGAGTGAGTTAATAGCCCTTTTGCCACAAAATCATGTCTAAAATGCGGTGGTGTTTACCAAAGAAGGCTTTATTTTAATTTGCACATTTTGAAATAAACTGTATGCAAATAAACGACCCCTTGGTTTTAAGGAGCCTTTCTAGTCTCTCAAAACTAATTGGGTTTAAGTGTTCTCTGCCCGTTTTTAAGCATCCTTTTGGTGTGTTCCCCCCCTCCCCATCATGCATCTAGCTCTTGCTCAGCCGACAGATCTTCAGCACAGTTCTGAAACACAGTTGTGCTAAGGGGAATTAAATCAGTGTATTTTCCAATAATGGTGATTTCAGCTCAAACTGACTGTGTCAGCTGGTACAAAAAAAGTAATTACTTGCTTGGGTGTCTTCTACATCAGCTATCCCATATTTTAGGGAAATGGGAAATAAATGTTCAAGGTCAGTGTCACGTGGTTCCCACTGTATTTTCTTACAGCACAGCCAGGTGAACAGCAGGTGTATTATGCAGAGCAGCCTCCACCAGAATAAAGCCATAATTGAAATGGACGTTGATGTCACTGAACAATTTATCTTCTTTAAGAGGGTTTTGCTTTACAAAAGAAGCTAATTTAGTCTGGGAAATTAAATTGATGGCCATGTGGGAACATTTGTCTAATTCACTTAGAGTTGTATCATTAGCCATGATTGTTTGATCAATATTTACAAAACAGTGGAATTTACTCAGTTGACAGATGTCAGAGTTGCGCTCCTCATTACCGAAAGTAGATTCTTTGTGGGTAACCTGCAACAACATCTACCTCCTCAGAGACTCAAAATGCTAATATGGTATTAATAATGGATTTTTAAATACGTGATACAGTCTGCTACAACCTTTTAGCAGGCAGCTAAACCCACAGAAAACTCTTCCTAAATCCATAATATTAATATGTACCAGATGCAGAAGTTTTTTACAGCACTGGAGAAAACCTGGAGGATGCCAAACCTGCTGTATCTAGCAGCTAAAAAAATAATTAGTTGTATTCTCGGGTTATATGTAGATACTGGCAAAGAGAGCTCTTCAGGGAAGGAGATACTCTAATTACATGCATACTACTAGGAATGTTTATTCTCCCTTGTTAATTGTTCCATATTATCAGTCTTCTGTAAGGTTCACTCCACCTGTGGAACTGAACCCCTGACAAATGTATTTTAGACCAGTGTGAAAAATTATTCAGGTTAAAAAATTTCCTACGTGTTCTTATGTAAATAATACAGAAAAATACTTTTCTCTGCATCTTTAATGAACTTCCATTCATTTCATTAAAGCTTTCCTTCATTCCTATAATTTATGTCGTCCTGTGTTCAGCTTATGTTCTGTGAATCACGACTATAAATCACTTAAAACGGCTTATCTCATCTCAGTTCAGCTTTGCCCTATTTTGGGGAGAATTTTTTATCAAGCAGCAAAACTATCTCCCTCACTTCTCAAATGAAATTCCCTTCACCTCTCTTTTCAGCACAGCTTTTGGAAGTTCTTTCTAAGACTTGTCACTACCAACACTTTGGAGTCTGGGTGCTGAGAAGGGGTGTTTATGCTGTATATTCACAGTGAATCAAAACCATGTATTTGGTGAAATTATATAAAGGAATTGGAAATGCTCGCTCCTAAAAACGTCTAAATTCATGGTGGAATCTGAGCCGCCAAAACTGCGATCTAGATTTGGATTTGGAGGTGGGAATTCAGAGGAAAGAGCTTTGTTCAGTTCTGTTACAGACAGAAAAGCTCTGTCTCTCTTGGTAAAAATCAGTGTTGTTCCACTGAAGCCATTAGAACACAGCTGATTTTTGGGCATGTATTTCTGTTTAGCAAAAAGTATAATAGAAGGGAGAGCTCTGTTTTAACAACATGGGTTTATTTTTCTGTGAATCCTTACTCTTTCCATTACTTTCATATTATTCAACTTCCACGCCTGTGGCTCAGACTATTTCTGAATTATCCTGGAGATAAGACTGGAGAACTTTATGGAAATTATTCATGGTTTGCCCTGGCTACCTTGTATTTTCATTCTTTATTGATTCTTAGAAATGCTGGGGCACACTTTGTCTATCTTCTTCCTCCCTGCCCCTTTCTCTTTTAATAATGGATTTTCTTCTTGTTAGTTTTTCTGCATCTTGGCCTGGTTTGAAACCAGAAGTGCAGTTGCTTCTTAATGACAAGCAACAGAGGAGGAACTTCCTCCCTTTTCTTTTTTTTCCCTCACTTGACTTGCCTTCTGCAGTTAAAATAATATATTTTCCACTTACATAATTTTATGTTCTTCTTAAACCAACATGCACAAATATATAAAGCACAAGTAACTCGGCTAGCCCTCACTGACATTTAAAACCAGAAGCGTGACTACATTAGGTAAAATATGTCTTTCTTTTCACTGCGTTTTGCATTTTATTGCTTTTCTCACATTATAAATACATTTTTGAAAGCATATACTAATCTATTAACCAAATATTAGGATGCTCTGAGATGCCCAGCTGTCACAGAAGGTGCAGTGCCTCCACGTCTCCTATAAGGAGTCAGGAATATAGGCAAGGTACAGGTTTGGTTTGTGGGGACAGGTCGTGCCTTTGAATGGTACCAGTGATTTGAGTGACACCTGATTTTGCCTCAGCAGTTACTGACTATTCATCATGCAAATGGTGAATGTCAGGTCTACAGAAGCATTGAGCTGAGGCTGGTGAAGTCCCTGGCCTCTCCTACAGCTCTTGCTCTCCAATTAGCAAGTGTGAGGGGGAAATGGAGCCACATGGGGGCAAATGGATTCTGTTACTGACACTCCCATGCTCAGCTGTTTCAGAGCAGGAGTGGAAAGAGTAACTCCTCTCCGGAACCTGTTGGAATCTCTAACTCCTCTCTGGAACCTGTTGGAATCTAAGGCCAGGATATCATGCTATGAGGACGATTCTCTAACTCTCTTGGGTAGGAAGTCAGTTGTAGCTGAAATACAGATTTTCATATGTATTGGGTTAAGTAATGTCTTGGGTTGGTAATTATGGAAGAATGCAAATGGTTTGTGCAGCCCTATATTCTGATTCAATTTCTTTAGGTCAGTGTAGCGTGAAGAATCAACTCTAGGATTTCCAGGTAATGGATTACCATATGCTTGAATTTGTGGCTTTAATTAAAACTGTCAAATTGGTGCTTTTGAGAAGTGTATTTGTTTGATTTCCTTCTGTTCTCTTTGGCCCTGGTTTGGGAGTAGGAAAATAGACTCAGACATGGTGATATATTTGACAGCTGACCTATTGCTCTCCAAGAAAATGATACCATGATGGACCTTCTCTAATAAGAATTCAGAAGGTATTAATGTCACTTTCAATCTAACAAATGTTTGACCTTTATTATGGTCTTACAGAAATGATAGCTGCTCGTACTCACTCTTCAATTTTAAATGCATTCTGAAGAATGTTTAAATGTGCAATGCCCACGAATTCAAGGCAAGTTCAAGAAATTGCTCCTAACTTCAGGCGTTTTAATTAATTTATGAATAACAGAATAAGCTGGCTCAGGTTGAAGGTGGCAATCTAAGGAACTAAAAAATTAATTTCATAAGGATACATACAAGGCTTTCCCTTCTTTAGGAAGCTTTGTTTTATGATGCTGAGGATTTTCATAGGTGTACTTCCATTCCTGGTTCTAGGCAGAAAGCCAGCAGTTTAATCCCATTTTATAAGTGACTGGGGCCAAATTCTATTCCCAGAAAATTAAATGAGAGTTCTGTGATGGAGTTCAAAAGAATTGGGAATTGACCTCTATCTAATATCTTTCAGAATAATTTATTAAAATTGTTTCACTTTTTCCGCTATTGCATTGCCAATGCAAATTTGTGCATTGGGTTTCAGACTCGGGCAGAAGGGAAAAGCAGCTAAATAATGATTAAAATTCCAGTTATGTTATCTTTATGCTTTTTTCATATTGCTTCTGAAAAAAATTCAATGCACAATTTCATGACATTATAGAAAAATGTTGCAGAAAGGGCCTTATGTGCTGAATAAAAGAAGATATCTTGAAAACATAATGCCCCAACCTCAGTAAGTCGACCTGTAACATTAGAGGCAAACAAACCCCCAAGGACCAGGAGGGAGTTTAAACTCACTTTTCTGTAGAACATAAAACCACATTCTGTAGTACCGAGCGTTATAGAAGGAATGTTTAAAGAATGGGGAGAGTTTAATATTAAATAGCAACTTTTATAAGACATTGCATAAGTGATTAATCCTCCACAGTGCAATTTCGCCTTGCTTTCCCATTTAAACTCTCCTTGAGCAACTTCTTAAGCTTATTAGAAGTCGTTGCTTTATTGAGCTTCTGTGATAAAGTATTTCATGCATTTACCTTTTTGTCTGGAACACTTCCATGGTAATGTATAGCTGGTCTATCCCAGCAGCTCTGCCTGTGACTCTCCCTTGAAAACCTCATTGATGCTTGTCGTTCATACTTTGCAGGTAGCAGGTATTTAACAAGTTCCAATTGAATGTAAGTGTATGGATTAAAGTAATGCACAATCAATATGGTTAGAATGAATGGTTCCTTTAATGAACAGGCAACTCTCATTCTTTTAGGTTGGGATTTTCAAAGTTGTTTTGAAGGATTAACATATTAAATTTCACCAGTGCTTTTAAGATAATGGGGCACCTAACTTGTGTACACATAATAAATCCTCCCTGAGTTTTGTCTCTTGCAAGAAAGAGGGAAGAGGGATGGGGTTTTCCAAGCTTTTCTTCATTGTTTTGGAGAATTGCCAGCTTTAAGTCAATTAAATGGTATTAGCTGCTTTAGTTGTCTCAGCTTGTCAGTTAAAGAGAAGTATGAGACCACTTGGTTTAGGAAGGAAGCAGAATTTCAATCACAGCATTTTCTAAATAAGTCTTTAGAAAGCCTGTGTGAAGGAATAAGGAGTTCAAGCTTCTTTGGGAAAAAAGGACAGACTGATCGACTTGTTGGCATTTGCAGGTTTGGTTTTTACCATATGTTATTATATTTTATATTTCGACTTCTAAATACAATCCATGAATGTAAATGCATTCACTTCTACAGTCAAAATCTGGGCAAAAGCTGACATCAGAGAGGGAACTGATTTCTGAGGCAGATGAAAATGCTGTGGGATGGCACTCTCCATCTCTATTTTTCACTAAAGAGACAAGTAGTTAGATGAGAAAAATCCACTTCTAGTGGCCTTTCATCCCTCAAGCACACCAATAATCTTCCTCAGTTCTGATAGTAATAGTTAAGATGGAAATGTGCCAAATTGTGGTCTTTATGGAAGAAATTCTGGTATCTAATTCAATTATTTATTGAAGTTTTTATAGAGGGAGTTATGATTTGTCTAAACAGCCACAAAGAAACTAAATATAGATTAGCATGGTGTTTTAAATTCCAATTTACAGGAAACTCAAGGAGAAAAAAAATTTTTTTAAAACTGGCACATTTCATCTCCAGTTTTTTTCCTGGGCTCAACAATATCAGTGTACTAATATTGCCATTAAATTTATTTATGTTTTTTTAAACACTAGCCGTGCTATTTCATTGCTATGATCTTTGGACTAAGTCCCTGAGTCTTTGAAACTTGTGCTATTCTGTCACACAGCAACATTGCCCATAGAAGACAGTGATGTTATTGTTTTGTTTTCTGTCACTTGGGGCACTGACTGTGTGTAAAACAGAGATGCTCCACGTCAAGGTTGTTCCAGGATTCTTCCTAATGATTACACTCCTTAAATCAGAATGTTCTGATATAGGACAATGCTACCTATCATTTAGTTGTGTTCATACTATTCTTTTTTACCAGCCTGTATTAATTTACAGCTTAGCTGCCCACTCCTTGCAGTGTTTCTTGCAGCCTTTGCCCTGAAAGGTTCCTTGGGAGGTTTTGAGTTTAGCTGTGGGAACATAGGTATGTTCTGAAAGTTTACATGCAAAGAGGCATCCCTGTTCAAGGATGGGATTTCTAGTGAAAACAAGAGAGATCTGTGCAAAATTGGTAGAAAATTGGAGGGTGATGTGGAGAGGCTCTGCTTGAGAAAAGCAGCCTGAATTAGAGACAGCATAACCTTAAACCCTGAGCACTCATTTCTCAGACTGGCTCTCCCTTCTGTCTATCCTTTCATCTACACAGTCACAAAACCCTTTGAAAGACCTTGGCTTTGCTGCAATGTGCAAAGCAGAGCTTTCTAAAACCTTCATTTTGTGAGAATGGAACCACATGCCAATTAACTTTGCTCATGCCAGATAATGAGGCTCTCACTGAAGGCAGAGGAGAGTCCTGCTCAGTGATGAGAGGACATTATAATTGGGCCCATGGTAAGCAACGGCTGCTCAACTTCCACACGGAATTTGGGACTACCATTAATATGACTCTCTTTTTAATCACACTTAATTGCTTTGCTGAATCACATTTTTAGGCACACAGAATAATTGAAGGTAATAAATTTGTCCTATTCCGACCTCGGGAAAAGGGTTTGGAACGTTGAGATTTAAAAGGGAGAAATACCTTGAGAAATAAAGTGGAGGTGGGGGGGATGGATTTGGAGAAAGCGTTTTGCCTATTTTGGCTCATCTGCCTGTAGCCATGGAAAGATTCCATTTACACTTTCAAGTAATTCTCTGTGAGTTACAACTGCCACTAAGCCAGATAT
>JAWMRC010000034.1:14318113-14348543 GCA_035584755.1 Thripadectes ignobilis | reverse complement strand
TGAATTTTTCAAAGCAAAATTCTAGTAACTCAATAATTATTGAGAGGAATTTTAATGGGTTTGAGTTAAATATTTCTGTAATATCCATGTTCTCTACAAAATGAAGTCTCCCACTTTTTTGGAGGGGAGAACACTTTCTGATCAAGATGCTGCTCAAATCTGCAGTGTTTTTCTGTCTCTGTATGACTGTTGGTGACCATGTAAGCACTGATTTTTTATATACTCTGTTTATAAATGTCAATTTCTGAATATACTGTGCTGTAACAAAAAGCACTAAGCTTATCATTCCAGTTCAATATATATTAAGCCAGCACAACCAGCCTTCAAAATCATTTCACAAGTGAGAACTTATTTGTCCTTCATTTCTTAAATTTGCCTACTTAAACTGCCGAATGTCCTCTGCCTTGATAAAGTTCTCTTAGATGAAAAATCTTTGTATTTCCTTAGGGACACTCGGAATGAAGCAGTTAATGTGACACACAGTGTCACTGGTTACAAATTGTGGGTGACACTTCACAGAGGATTTACTTGGTCCTTCCATTTTCCAGAACACATCCACAGGAGTGTGTGTGTGTTCATCTTTTTGTCTATATATTGATATGTATATATAGAAAGACAACATTTTAAAAGATACTCCACATCAGTAAAAAGCAAATCAGTTAGAACTGAATTTTGATGTGCTACTAAGCACAGTGTGTGAAACCCAGTCTGTGTGAAGTGCAGATGAATTTTTCCAGAGCACTGGCGGCTTTCATCTTCCCACATGAACGTGAATGCAAAAATACCATCTTCTTTAGCCATGTTGCAGTCTTGTGGAAAGTGATTGACATCTGCCAATATTGCTTGCTACCTGAATAGCAGAGAGGCTGCTTTTCTTCCAGCAGAACATGACAGCTGAGTGCTCTTATCTAGCAGGGCCCCATATGCCACAGGGTCTCAGGAGGGAAGAGATACTAAACCCTCTAGTTGCTCATGCATTCAGTTCTACAAGAGAGAAGGTCACCTAGTCCTAATCAGAGAGGGAAAACTCTGTTTGCCCATTATCTGAGAGTTTCTTCCCATTAAGGTGAGTCTGCAAGATCACAGTGGTGGAACAGGTGCATTCTACCTTGGCAGCCAAGTCATAATGCACCACCTCTGAACCAAAGCAATATCCAGCCACTGAATATGCCGAGCACATGCACGAGTAACATCCTGTTTGATTTCCTGAATGTCACCTGGGAGTCCTGACTGATGCTCTTTCTTTGAGACTCCTTTGAGGCTTTTCACTCGGGGAAGATGCTGTGCCACGTAAGTAAAAGCAGTCGCAGCCACAGTGAGAAGAAATCCCAAGAGTCCCGCTGGAAATCTGGGTCCCCAAATTCTGGGAGCATTCAGATCCTGCAGCTGTTGATATAGTGATCCCAACACAAAAGGTGACAAGGAGAGAAAAGGCAGGGGTAATTGTATATTTGTTGTGGATGGAGATTTGAAATAGATCGGTTGGAAAGCGAGTGCTAAAGCAACAGAAAAAGTCTCTGCAAAATTTGCCAACAACATAAAATGCTCTGTAACTTTTGTGTGTATGCCAGGCATCTTTTTAGTCTCAAAATGAGACTGCTTTGTCTAGTTATTCATTGCTTTGTTTAGTGGCTCAGTGCTCAGCAGGAAAAAAATCTGAATATTTATATGTTGAGTGAAAGGAAATGACCCTTACAAATTACATAACTTCAGCACAACTCTGAAGATTATAAATAATAACATGAATTGTTTTCTCTTTGGTTCATCTAAAAGACTTGTATGAATTCGGCACTATTCTGTGATATGAAACTTCTCTATGAAGTTTAGATTGGTAAGCACAACTGTCTTTAGAAAAAACTGGGTATATTAAAACATGCCAGACTAGGGTACAGTCAGATGGGTAAATGATATATCTGAACCATAGTGAGCTGCAAGAGCTTGTTCATTTACCCAGTAAGATTGCATTCACACTAGAAAGATTTCACAGCTTTAATTATGTTTTTGGATTAATTAAAGCAGTAAAACTTTCTGATGTAGATGAGCCCTTGTTCATCTCATTTCTTTGCTTCCAGCACACGGTCTATCAGATTTGCAGTGGAAGTTAGACACCCTTATTTTGTCATTTTGCATGCAGCTTAGTGGGCTCCTAACCACTTCATGCGGTCTTGTGTTAACTTTTGCCTTGCCATTTTCACTCCCTGACTGCACACTCATTACAAATCAGCTCACACTGCAGCAATTCTTGCGAGCACATTCTCTTAGGCTCTCTGGCTTTCAGGCATGGAGGGCTTTTATTAGCAAATTTGGTACAGTGCAATCAGCATTACACTTGCAATGGTCTTATTTATCTTCTGATTATGGCCCCTGGCTCTCTGGGTTGCAAACAGGTGCTCACATAACTCTTCTACTGTCCCAGCATTTGCATTCTGTCCACCCCAGCAATTTTACTGAGGCAGTGAATGTGATAGATGGTCCTGACATGGTGGCAGAGTGTTTATAAAGGCTTTGATTTTTTCAGTTTGCTTTTTTTCCCCCTTCTTTTGGCCCAAATATGGAGGTTATGGAAAAGATGACAAGGATCAGATGTGTAGATAAGACTGTGAGATAGAAATGCATATTATACATATGAGGTACATGAAGGGTGAATGTGTTGTGTATTTGCTCTTCTTCAGGGAGCTGCTGTTTTTCACACTTGCCATCATGCTCAAAGGCCCTGCCCAGGTAAGAGCATGGAAAATAACTCTTTTGCTGCACCTGTCCTATGAGTTAAGTAGCATAAAATCATTTTTGAGGCCATGGCTTGGTACTGAAGCAGTCTCTGTGCCTCTCCAGTTTCCATAAAAGTAAGATATTGGAGTAGGAAGGGTAACCCCAAGAGCTCTAAGTTTATGGTTAAGGTCTGCGAATCATAAAACTGGTTTAAAATCAGAAAACTTCAAACGTAGCAATTTTAAAGATCATGAACTCTTTAATTTTTCTTTCACTTCTTTAAAAATTAGAGTTAATATTTTCACAAAACACTCTGGAAACGTAATAAATTACAAGAGGCTTCATCTTAAGTCACAAAACCATGCAAAAGTATTGAAGCATTAAAACAATCTCAAAAATTTTTAGGAATAGAATTTGTACTGTGAAATAACACCAATCAAAATAAGTATTTCTACAATTTGATGGTACCAAATGAGCGAGCTTGAAATGAGAAATTATTAAAGAGTCAAAGAGAACTCTGCCCTCTGGTATCCCGTGGATGACTCGGTAATGGGTTATAAAGCTGATGCATGTGCTGGTTTATGGTACAGTTCCTAAGGCTACACTGGGTCACTGGAGTGTTTAATGTATGCATATGTTTGTCTGTTTTAATAACAATCTGCTGAGAAGTAAATAAAAAGTTGTGGTGCTGGATGGTTTTGGACCTTCATAGGATTTACAATTTGGTCTTTTCAATTGTGTGATTGTCACTTGGTGAAAATGCAGGGGAAAATATCATTTAATTCATGAATTGATTATTAAAAACCCCAAACAAACAACACATCCAGCAACAAAAAAACCACTCCCAGATAAATATATTTGGATTCAAAAGAGAAGGCATTAATTATTTATCCATCTATGCCTCACCAGACCCAGGAGAATCGTAAGAGATTTGCAGGATATGGCAAATCAGGCCTTTTGCCTCCTCAGGGAGCATCACAGATTTCTCCCTGGGAAAGATGCAATCACAGAAAGCACTCAGAGGCAAGGTTAATCCTGTGAGCAGGCACGGGAACCCAAACCATATTCGGGTTTTCCTTACAAATGGTTTCTCTCAGTTAGAAACATACGTGGCTGGTGTTGCTGGCAGGAGTTAAAGGTACTACAAGATACAAGATTGCATTTTCAGACAATAAAAAACGAAGAATAGCTCCAACCAAGTCACTTCTACAAGATCTACAATAGGTGGGTTTCATTTTTTAATAGCAGAGTCCCAGTATTGACGACACACGGGATTAAAAGGCGGGAAATATCTCTGATTGCAAGAGAGCCTTGTATCAACATTAAATGGATTTTAGATCTAATGAGCACTGTTTTAAGGCTTGAGTTCATAAATGCAATGTGACAAAAGGTCAGTCTGGCACATATGGCTCATTTACTGTTGAGCTGTACAGAGGACCTAGTAATAGCTGGGTTTTGTAATAACTGATAACCCGATGGATGAGTGGGTACAGAGAATTAACTTCATAATCTGAATGTTGCTTTTGAATGTTATTGAAAACAATTACAATTATTTGAATCACTAGACTATATTTACTTGTTTGGAGCTTTCCCTTTGGGATAGTTCCCTGGTTTTCTATCACACACCACTGACTGGTAGATATTAGGCTGCAGTTAATAGTTCTGCTTTACATGGCAATATTATTTCAAGTACCTGAATGTAGCAGCAGCAAAACACATCATGAGTTGTAGCTGTGGTCAAATCAATACATCCATACAAAATGAGGAGAAAATTAATGCTGTGCTCTGAATAGATCTAACCAGAAAAATGTCCCTTGTAATAAGGAGCAGACTTAATAATCTGCAGCAAAAACACAGAAGTAAAGAGCATAATGATCCTGTAAGGAACATAAGGCAGTTTTGCTATCAAAATCCCCTGTATCCCTCTAAAGAGAAACAGGATTTACTCCATGATATTCTCTTCTTAAGGCAATAGAATAACAGCTACAAACAGATAAACATATAGGGGAGAACCGGGCAAAAAATAGAATCTGGGTTGGAGTCAGCCTTTTTCTCACCATGTCTCTGCCTCCTGGATGGAAATGAAGCCTGATGGGGAAAAGCAAGCAGGGGAGGGAGGTGCCCATAGGCAGGGCATTGAAATCTGACTGCAGCGAGCTGCCCAAGGGCTGCCAAGGCTCTGGGTTTCTGTGGAAAGCACTGCTCGTGGCCAATACCTTTAAGCACAAGTGGTATTTGTGATTAATGGGTTTGTGTCTCCAGGTGGGGGGAATGTAGAAGCTACAAGACAGAGGGACTGATGGGAACAGGAGAGGCTGTTTGTGCAGCAGACTGAGAAATTCCCTGAGTGAAAAGCCCAGGCTGATGGAGGGGAGACCCTTCATCTCTCATGCAAAGTGAACTCTTCTCCACTTGCAGGTGGAGGCTCTGGGAATGTGAGACTGCAAAACAAACAGCTCTGTGGGAAGGCTTCCTGGGCTTTACTGCTTCCCTTAACAGATTCAACCCAAGAAACAGAAGGACTACCTGAAGTACCTGTGCCTGACAGTAACACTTAAATATCAAAACCAGCATGAAGTGAAAGATGAAAAGCTGTGCAGCAGTGCTTGCTGTGAGGGAACAAACTGCTACAAGTGCATTCATTTGTACCTCACCTTTCTTTTGCTGACATGTTTGACCATAATGTCTTTTGACAAAAACTTATTGTTTGATACAGCTTTCATACAGGGTTTTTTTTATGACTGGGACCAGAATTTCTCTCTCTGTTTTGAGCTCAGATGTGGTAACAGGCTGCTGTTTCTGACAGGGTAAAATCTTGAGTATCTTTTTGAAACTGCTTTAGCAAGGACCGAGCAGGGCAGATCTCAGCAGCCGTAGTAGGAAGCATAATTTGTTTTTTCCATACTGTGCTCCCTATAAACCAAGAAAAGAGTTCTTTTTCTTGCTACAACTGTTAGGACACTCCAAGGTAGGACTCTGCTGCTTTAATTTAGATATCCACAGTACAGACATCTCTAGCTGAGCTGGGCACAGAGAGTGCTTTTATAGCCCATGGAGAGAAATAGGGAATGATTTGTCTTATTCTACAGTAAATGTCTAAAGTGCCATATAAGTCATGCTTTAGCAATGCTGATGTGTCTCTAAGGACTCCTAAGGTGTTGTAGATAACTAGTTGAAGATTTCTGAATGTCCCCATTTGCAGGCAGGTGAGGTGAGACCCTTCCCCTGGTCCTCGAGGAACAGCAGGAGCGCTGCTGGCAGTGTCTGGCCCTGCAAACCACAGCAGAGCCACGTGTGCCTGCTCAGCACGGCCCTTTCCCACAGGATCCTCTCCAGCACTTTCTCTTCGAGCTCCCCTGGAGGTGCTGCCCCTCACATACCATGTGGTGCAGCTTTTGGTCTTTCTGAGAGAGCCTGTGTAGCTTGCTGTCCCTTCAGGGCCCTTGTTTACCTTCTTTAACCCAATTATTTGTACCCCATGCCCACAGATTACGGGATTTGATTGTGCTCAGTATACTTTCATCTACCAGGTTTATAACAGATCCAGATGACTGCACGCTGTTTTCCTCGAGTCCAACCCTAGCAGAAAAGGGCATCTTCCTCCTCATGGCCCAGCCTCAGGCTGCTCTGCTTTCATCTCAGTCCCAGGGGGTTTCTCAAGATTATTTATAGAGGAGACAAATGCTGAGCTTGGTTTTCTGTTTCCCTGCACCACACAGTTGTTTACCCTAATGAGAAAAGGATTCCAACTGCTCCACAGTCAAAATGAGGGCTTGAGACAGACATCATGGGCCAGATTGAGTTCTAATTGCATTTCATTCTGGATGAGGTACCCCTCCTTCTCTTTTCTCTCATACTGTCTCTGTTCCAGTGTGGCTTTAGGGTTTCCTCTGTCCTGCTTTTATGTCGTAGATTTGTTCCTTGATTGCAATGTGATTTCAATAATATCCGTAATTGCTCAAGTTTCAGTAGCTAACTATGTTAATTGAGGAGCTGGACAGATGGCTCAAGTATCTGATATTAAGCTTATTGTGCTGAAACGATGTAGCCATCAGGATTTGAAGTGTTACCATGGGAATGCTCTTCCAAAGGCTACTGAGTGTGAGAAACATCACAGTCACACTCTGCCAGGGCTGTAGTGACATTAGCTTTTAAGAGATAAAAAGAGGCAATAAAGGGTCAGCTTAAAAAAAATCCTTGGAGAAATAGTATGATATGTTGGTATCAAATTAGCTGCTCTGTGGTTAACCAAAGATTCTTTGCACATGCACTCAACTAGGAGCATCAAATAATGTGATAAACCTTAGTTTCTGGAATAAAGTAGAACTATCTTTTTATAAGTTTCATTGTAGACTTTAAACTGAAATGAAAAACCTTCTGGTCTTTTGAATCCCCTGTTCATTTCACTGGAAAGACTTTTCAGTGACCTTCAGAAAAGGAGGATGGTTTGGTAGTTAAGAACTGGGAGGTCATTTCAGTGAGATCCACAGCTGTTCAGGTTTCTGTAGGTAACTGTGTGCTGAGAAGTTGGACAGAGGGCTCAAGCATCTTACATGAAGCTTACAGTGCTGAAGTTATATAGACATTGTCCTCAGAGCAGCATAAAACTCCTCCTACTTTGTATGACTTTGGGCAAGTCCTTTTATTTCTTCATAGCAGAATAATTGAAGTTTAAGGCAATATATTTTACCAATGGCTTCAGCAGAAGAAATTCAGTGCTTTTTTCCTCCAACTTTGTGAGAGTTACATGAAATGAAGACTAGGGTATGTGTTTGCTTTGTTATGCAGAGTAATTCCCTAGGGTAAATATATTTACCATTTATCATCTGTTCATATACATAATGCAAATGTGGAGCTGAGTTTTCTAGCACATAAAAAGTTTTTCCTTTTTTTCTTTTAACCTTTCAGCTGAAAAGATGCATAAATATAAATCCCATCTGCAAATAAAACATCCTGAGTGCTGCATATTCCCAAACCCCTCCAGCAGCTGGGCTTTATATTCCAGGTCATGTAAAATTATTTTCTTGTATTGAAGTGCTGTGATGTAGCAGAAGAGTTTCTGGGTATGACGCCCTGTGTGAAATTCCAGCCAGCCCGAGAAATGGATATGACACAACTGCATTTCCAAATATTGGTGGGGTTTTTTTGCCAGAAACTTCAAAGCTGCTGTCTTTCTGAAACAAACTACTCTGGGCTAAAAGGCCAAAAGGTATAAGGTGCACTCTTGATGCTTTGAGTTCTGACAGTGTGTTTCATAAACAAAACCAGGGCTGTCCATGAAGGTCACTCACAAATAGGCCTGTGTCTGTTTGACAGCCACACACTGTCAGTAAAAACACAAGTTACAGGAATGGAAAATGAACAATGGTTTGACTATTCCATTTTCTACTAAATGTGGTTTTATTGTAGTGCTTTATCTTGTATTTGGTATTTTTCCATCACTGGGCATTTTTTAGAATCTGTACATTTGTTTTGGAATTTAGAGCATATCTGAGATCTCTAGAAAAGCTCTCTCTAGAGTATAATTTGCACAGTAATTGTCAGGTCATAGAAGAAGCCATGGAGAGGAAAAGGTCTGTCTGTCTGCCTGGGGCCTTACCACATCTCTCACGGAGCCAACGCAATCTGTGGTTTTGTGATTTCAAAGAAACAGTGGACTGAGTGGCTTTAGGCAAGATGGCCAGCTGTGCTTGCCATTTTTATTCTTTCTAAGTGGCAGTCCCTTTGCAGGACTTGTAGCTGGAAGGAAATTTTATCACTGTAAAATGAATCTCACTTAGATAGAAAGGGAATATACGGCAGCACTGCTCGAGACAAGGGCTGGAACACACGAGCTTCATTTTCATGGTGAAAAAAGTCCTTTGCTGGCTAAATGTGTTTGTGAGGCAGGGTTGCAGAGAAACCCCAGCCCTGCTGAAATGTGATGGTAGCAGTTCCTGACTTGTGAAATATGAACCGGGGGCATGATGTTGCACTGTTCTCATTGTGATTTTGTACTGCTTATAAAGTACTGCCCCTCGTTTTGAACCATGAAAATTGCCAGCAAAAATCTTCCTGCTGAAATGAACTGAAAGTTCGTCACTGGCTGTTCTGCTCTTTAGGCCATTTAGAGCACCGTGTTATTTTATTCATTTTCTTTGAGAGCATTGTGTGTTGCTGATGTGAATTTCTGGCTTTTCAAAAGCCTCCTTCGTTGCCATACACACAGACGAGAGGGCTAGAAGTGCCCATGCTTCAGATCTTATGCCTTGTCTGAAGAGCAGTTTCAGTCAAAAAGTCATTATACACAAATGACAAGCATTTATTCCACACAACAGCTCCTTGGTAAACTTTGAAGTGCATCTCCTTATTTTGCCTAACAGGCAGAATGTTTTTTCAGCAGTTACCAGAAAAGAACCAATGTAGGGAATGTGCTTTGCCCTCCACACTGCCCATCTTCATCAGAACTACCAGTGATGTTTCCACTCCACAGAATATTCCCAGGTAAAAAGCAGAGAGCTGGTTTTGGCATGTTCTCTGTCACTCTGGCAAAAGAACTGTCTTTCTTCATCACGTTGTGGGTTAAATATTCCTTCACTCAGTATCTCTTCCAACCTCCAAAACAGAAGACATTTGAAGAAATTCTCTGCATTTCTTACAGTCTCTTACCCAGCAAATAGATATTGCAAGGGGATGCATGGAAACTCTTTCTGGCATAACACAACCTTTGTGTCACATTTTGCTCAGGGCTGTAGGAAAGGTAAACAGTTGTCCCAAATTTCATGATAAAATCCCACAGTGGTCTTTACTGAAGTACAGAAAGACTGTTCAGCTGCCTCTGCAGGTGAGGAGTGAAAATGCTGTGCCAGAATGCAGAAAGCCAAGGTTTTTGGTTCTCTCAATATTACAGTGTTGGAACTGATAATGCAGCTGGATCATTAACTTCAACAATGTCAGCATGTTCTCACCATTGCATTTACATTAATTAGTCTACATATTATTTAACAGCACACTTCTCCTAGATGAATTCACTAATGTGCTTTTTGGCTCCCACTATGTAGAGTGCCTCTGCTTCAAAAATAAGCTATTAAATGCTAGAAAAGGTGGGAAGATTTGTGGAAAGAGACACCAGTATGTTCACATTTGAAGAGAATCACACAAAGACACTGAATGATAACTTTTCTGAAGGATTCTTTTGCTGCTTACTATGCAAAAGTCTTTGTTTCTACCTCATGTGCAGGCAGGAAATAAAACAAAAACCAGAATATCAAATCCGGAGGAGGAGTGAATGTTTATGGACCTGAAAAGTGAGATGAATTAATGGTTTCAGGCAGATTGGTTTAGCATAAATTAAGACATTGTTCACAGTCCAGAAAAGGAAGAAGAAAATATGCTGAGTATAGATCCTTACAGCTGTTCCCTGGAAGGACTCAACTTGAACTGCATCCTGTTTGGATAAAAATGCAGTATCTGGGAGGTTTTTATTTTAAACCTGTTTTCATGAATGTCAGAGTTGAGAGAAGCCTCTCAACTTTGTCAGAATTTCATATGTGAAATATGATACTTTAGGTTTTGCCTTATCTCTGTGCTGTCTTCTGCTGCTGAACTCAGCCTGACATGTTAATCAATAAATTAGCATGTAATCAATCAGAAAACTGAAGAATTTGGAGACTTTCCAAGACACATTTGGGCTTTGAGTTTTGGGGTTCCCTTTTCTTTCTCCCCTCCCTCCAGCTTTATTTGGAAAGGAACAAAGAACACCTGTATTGTACATTGTGTGGTATAAATTGAACTGTAAAAAGGGTGAAATACTCTATAAATGTATATCGGACAAGTCCAATGCAAAGAAATCTGAGAACCTCCATATCAGAGTTATTAAATTACTTCTTTATGAAGAGTTTGTTGGTTGAGGGATGTTTCTGTTTGTCAGATCTCTGGATAGGTAAGTGGCATTAGCATGGGGAGAACTAACCTGTTCTGATGGCTGATGCACAGTTTGACAGTATAGGATGAATCTTTACATCATCAGAGTTGTCTTTTAAATATAAATCTAAAAGCTTATTCTTTTAATACCCTTTTAAAATAACTTACACCTGCCTATGATAGACGAGATAGTGAAAGCCACACCTAAAGGTGAAAACCCAGATTTAATGTGTTTTACTGACTATGAGATCAGGCAGATTTGACTGAATTCCTTTTAGAGCTGAATATGAAACCTCCTGATGACATGCAAAAGGTTGGATTTGTGCTTTAGATAAAAGAGCTGCCAGGACATCTTCTCTGAGTGTGTTTAGAAATCAGAATTGCAAATAAATGATGCTTTTGAAAACAAGAGGCATGCACAAATTAATCTTCTTCTTTGTCAAGGGCCAAAAGTTAATTCATGAGCGAACATCCATCAAATATAGTCACTTTAGGTAATAAAAGAATGAAGGAAGCAAGAACTTAAGGCTTCCCCTACCCATGAAATAGAATGGTTATTCAATAAGAATCAAATTAAAACTGTGATATCGACTCAGTTAGCCTTGTAGAATGTAATCTTTTGATATTGATATTTTTAAGCTGTACTTACATTAGCAAACGCAGGCTGAGGGCTCAGTGAGTTGCACAAGGGCCAATACAGTGGAATTGTTCTTTGCCCACCTGTGGTGTCAGCCATGAACCATTGAGGAACACGACTCTGTCAGTCCAGTAAGTACTTCGCACACGTGCCCTAAATCTTGATAATACTTTTGGGGGAAAAAATGTTATCTTGTAACACTGATGAGAAAGTTCATTGCCTTTGATTTCATTTAAGGCTTGAGAGATGGAGGGATGACAGTATCTTTTCCTCACCCAAATAATTCTGTTCTTGGTCTTGTTATACAGTTCCCTAAGACCAGAAGTGCAGAATCTTACCCACTACTCATGGTACCATGTGCAAAATTAATTAATTACTTAATTGTCTCATTAACCTTGATCAGTTTCTTGTAACTATGAAGGTCTCATGCTCTGAAGATTATAGCATCTTTAGCCTAGGGTCATAAATAAGCACTTCCCAGCCACTGCTGCAGGGCAAACTTGCCTTTATAGCACTGGAAATGCATTTAGAGGAAGGTCATGTAGTTTATTTGAAGAACAGAATGCATGCAGCCTTCTAGAAACACAAGTGTTTTGAGGAGGAAATTCCCCTCTTCCCCAATATCTGCACACTGTAAAGTGGAATTTCCTTTAGCTGACCTGGAGAATATTGATTTGCTGTTATAGCCCAAGTGTGACACTTCTTCTTAGCACTATCTCACCAGAAGATATGTAGGTAACTTCTTTCCATAATTATTACAAATATGTTGCCAACAAATTTGAGAAATATTTTGAATCATTCATGGCACTCAGCATGAACATATTCTTACATGATAAATATACTTTGGGAGTTCAGCTTTCAGCTCCCATTAGTGACATGTTCTGTAATGTAAACCTTTTTCTTGGTTGACATGTCTGCAATTTTGTTCTCCTTGGCAAGGAAAATGCAAACATTGACATCAAAATACTATGTGGTATGTAAAATGAGGACAGAGACAATTTTCATGGAAATTTAGCTTATGATATTGTTTCTAAGTGGTAGTTAAAGAGATAATCCAAAAATTTGCACATTAGTAAAGGTCTGACAAATTATGCAGACATATCTTAACCAGCTTTAGTCACCTAGCCTGAGGACTGACAAAACCCATGCAAGCTACCCTCCAAAATTCCCCCCCTTTCTCACACTTGTAGCCTGCAATGGGATCTTGTGCTTGGGGCTGTTTGTGCTCACAAAAGATTTGTTTTGTTAACTCTGGTTCACCTACACAAACAACAACTGCAGACTGATCGCTGCAGAGGATGTGGATATTTATGCAAATGTGATTGTGTGGGGTCTAATACAACACTCGGTTGCCTGTTTGCTTTCTGCTGTGATACCTGCAAATGCACTGGTAAAGATTTGTGTGCTTTGCTTGATTGCTGCCATTCATCCAAGAGCTCTTTATCTTCTGCCTAAACAAAACAGACCCAGGATTGCAGGGATTAAGAGACCCTATGGGAACTCCCACAAAACAGGATGAGGAACAACTGGAATATCCAGTGCTGCACCTTCTCAGTGCTTGGTGGGTGCAGCCAGGGGATGGGAGGAAATGGGGAGAAGGAGAGACTGAGCTGCAGAGCATCTCCCGGGGAACTGGGGGAGGCAGCTGTAGGACAGAAACCTTCTCAAGCTGAACCAATATTTGAGAGGGATAATAAACACACACAAATATATTTTTTTTTTTTTCTTTCCCCTTTCTCTTCCTTAGGCTGTGTCTTTCATGCTTCAGATCTTGAGATGCACAGCACATAATGTGGTGTGTGGGAGGCAGAGACTCCATGATTGAGCTGCCGTTTTAAGTTAAGTTATATATTGCCCATAAATGGTTATTTTCTGGGGCTTATCGTCTTCATTAAGAATCACTTTGAGCTGAACGTTTCTATTAATCAGCTTGAAGCTGGCTGTTTATGCCTCTAAAAAAGAAAAAGAATCCACTTTATCCTTTCTGAGTTTTTAAGCTGTTATTGAACCCTTTCAAAAGGAAACCCTTTTCAAATCTTTCAAAGAAGAAACCACAAACAACATCTTTGACTTTGACAGAATTCCACTTTTCTTGAAGCACTCTGGATCAAATCACTAGTGGTACTGTGGAAATCATCAACTTTTTAAAATTACTCAAATCCAGACCTAGATGAGATTGCCATAAAATCATTCATTATGAAACACCAGCCATAAAGTGGCAATTATACTATTTTGTTCTGAGTTTTAATTATGTAACTGCAATAAGTATGTTGATTGAATTCCTAGAGTGTGTAATGGTTTTAAAGAAAATATTAGGATATTTTGGCCCATGCTCTCTTTGTGACTCCAAGTGACACGGTAATGGGGCATTTCTATCATCACACCCCCTGCTCAGTTATCCTCTTTTTCAGCCATTTTAATTCTTAAGATTCTGTATCATCTATTTCAGTCCAATTATTTTGAGTCAGATTTCGCTGGACTGTGCAAGACCACTTTAAGGACCCTGTAGGTACTGTCTGTTTCTGAGTGCTCCTACCAGGGAAGAAGGTTTTCAGCCCAAATAAATTTCTTTAAATAAACTTTACTCTGCTTGCTTTTTGTAGGAAAATAAGGTAGGTCATCTGAAATTACCTGAGTGCTACACCATGAAGAGTTTGCATTCATCAGAGGATATGTAACTAAATACTAGTGCAGAATTCCATTCCTTTGAGATCAATGCATAGGTCTTGGCTGCATCAGGGCCAAATTTCCTGCTTACTATAACTAATGCACCTTCTAAATCAAATGATATTGTTAAGCTGAATATCTTCGGGACAGGAGCTATCATGCCTATCATGCTGGGGTTGTAACTTGATTGAAATTGAGATCTGAATGTAAAATTTTAATTAGAAAAGCTTGGTGGTTTTTCTTCCCTCCCAATTTATACTGTTGCTCAATAAATTTTTCACTAGCATTTTAGCCTCTGTCATTTGGCAAATATTGATGGCTTTTCCAGAGCTTTAATGGAAGTAAAATTGTCATGAAAAAACTCAATAATTGCACGCATCTCTGTAACAGTTACAGCCAGAATACTTTGTTCCAGCCCTTTTAAAATCTTCTACTCTGAGCCAATCACAGCTTCTGGGAATTGTAGTAACATGCAATACCTTTACAAAAGCACTTGACTATTACCTGTCCTAATAAGAAGACTTATCTTGAACTATGTATTAGTTTCTGCAAACATTGCACACAGGTATCACTAGGAAAACTTACAGGACCAATATCAGCTGTCCTTAGCTATGCTAAAAGTTGTAATATCTAACCCCAAAGTATCCTTGCTCTGTAATTCTTTCTCAGGCAGAACTTTAAAAAATATACAGAAGACTTTTTTTTCAGTCCCAGTAGTCTGTGATCAAGTCCAAAATTTGTAATGGTATTGTCATATAGGTTCAGTATAAGCAATATCAGTTAAATTTATTAATTTTGATCCAGCACCATTTTTTGTTTAGTAATGAGAAGGAACAGACTAAACCAGAGGAAGGGGAGGTAATATTAAAAAGAAAGACCAAGGCAGACAAGCTCATACTGGATGCCTCAGCCCATCTCTCTATTTCAGAGTTAATCACATACACATAGAGGTATCTGTCACTTCAGTGTCGACTGAAGCACTTTTTAAAGCAGGAAGGCAGCGGTGCTCAGCACTACGCCTGGCAGCTCTAAGCTCACTTGACCTTATGCCAAGCTAAGCTGGGAGTTCCCAAGCACAAGTCTCTGCCTCCCTTCAGTTTCCCTCCGAGTACCAACTTCTCCAAGCAAGGCCAGGAGTGCGAGGAGGACACGCCCAGGCAATGACCGGTGGTGCTGTCCCACCCCTTGTGGTGCTGAGGAGAAGGCACAGCACTTGTGAGCTCCTTTGGAGCTGTGCTGCTTCTCCCATCGGGCTGCTTGTGCTGCTGTGCATCGTGAGGAATGTCAGAGGCTCGTTTCACCCTTTTGACAGCACAGACATTGCATTATTCATTCTCGGTGTGTGATACCTCTTGTGCTTTGGATATTTGTAATTAGAATAGCTCACAGGCACGCCAAGCTGGAAAATGCAGTTTGAACATGGGGACTTTCAGCAGTTTATCGTACTGTGGCCACATACCAACCATCTTTATGGAAGAATAGAGTACTTTTGTGCATGAGAACATTCCAATAAAATGTTGACCTGATTATGGAAGATGATGCTATTATCTTATATCTATTTGTAAATATGTATACCTATACCAGATATACATATTTTAAAAACGGAAATTTTCCTAAGAGATGTGCAATGGAAGAAACTACTCAAAAAGACAGTCCAACAGGTTACTGTAATCCTGACCATAAAGACCTGTCTGGTCTCGTTGGAAGGTTGCTCTCACACTGTCACTGCTTATCCTAAGTCTCTACAACTGTAGGGTAATCAGTGACACCTACCAATGCCAGGGAAAACCCTCAGTGTAATAAATCTCTGATCGTTACAGAGGGGACAAAGCTGTTATAAAGTAAACCATGACATTTTGTCCTTCCAGTTCTGCTGACTAACAAGGAGTCTACCTCTTCGTATTTCAGATTTTCTCTTACCTCTTGTTTTATGTGTTTTCCTTTTCTGCAGATAGATTTGTGTACTTTTGGCCATGTTGGAATGACGAGACAGTGACATCTGCTGACCAGTTCTGGGTATGCAGTTTATTTTTTCACTACTTCACCATGAAAATTACCCCCAAATTCTCATAATTACTGTAAGAAAACCCCATTAATAAAGAGATCCATTATTTTGAGCAAGAAAGATCTCAGCAGGTCCCACAAAGTGTATATGAACATCACAATTTTATCCTAATCCACTGGAGAACTAAATATCAAGTGACTGTTTATCCATCTAGCCAGTTGCCTGCCCATTGCCAGCAAGGTGTCTCCAGTCAGGTCCCCATTGTCCCCATGGGTAGGGACCCGTGTCACTTATATCTGCTGGATGCTTGGCCTGGCTGTTGACTGACCAGACACATAAAGGGCTATGTGTTATTTTCAGATGTGGAGGAAGCAATCATTGAAATTGATTGCTGACTTCTCTATATACTTCCTCACCAAAACAAAGCAAACACCCCCCAACTCCTCACCCTAATCTGCTGTCACAGCTTTGGTGTTTTTTTCCTAAGTGGGCTGCCAGCAGGGCTGCTGCTAATAGTCTGATGTCTCAGCATGCTGCACTTTCTGGACCTATTAATTTCATAAACAGAAACATCAGTGCTTCTCCTCCCTTCAGGCTGGAAAGGGGATGTTTATGCTCAGCCTCTATCAGCGCAGTGCTGTGGCTGCTAAAGCTTTATCTCTGCTCCATCACACCACTGCTTTAGCTCTCAAATGTTCCTGGGGTTGTTCTGATGATATTGGAGAATAGATTGAATTTACCCAGAGATTCATGAATAAGAAAGAAATCAAGAGCAATAAAGTACAGAGCTGCCTCTTTAATCAAATGGGTTTCCTGCATTGTCCTGTAAGGAGCTGAGGATAAATGGCACTGTGTTGGGTCATTATCCTGCTTGGCACTGCTACCAGCGCTCCAAGTTAGGATAAACAAGGCTGTTGTTCTGGGAAGCAATTTGGCCAAACGCTTTATTATCCCCCCCCCTCGCACACCCCATTTCCTTGGCTCTCTGTGCGGCTGGATGTCTCAATGAGACCTGTGGCACGGAGAAGCCGTGATGCTCCATCCCACTCCACTCCTCTTTCAGCACACATGAGGCTCAGCGTGTGCACTTTGGGGTTTAAACCCCACAAATCCTGCCCTGAAGAGGATCTTGGGCAGGCAGAGTCCTCACACAGCCGCTGCCCCCTGGCTCCTGCTGGAGGTGCTGCCCACAGCAGCACGGTGGCCCTGGGGACCCACTGGGATGGTGGCAGGATGGATGCCAGGCTCCTCCAGCGCAGAGCCACCAGTTCAGCACACACACAGCTCAACCATCATCTTCTCTGTCTGCTCTCAGAGCCCAGACAGGCAGGCAGCACAGGTCACAACCTTTTCCTTCGTGTGATGCCTGCCCTCCTCTGTCAGTCCATCCTATTGTCTGGAAATAAATTTAAAATATCATAAATTACTAATCTGTGCCGTTAGTATCTCCACTGAGGTGAAAAAAGTGCTACGAAATTTATAAGATTAATTTCTTTACATGGTGGTTCTTTCTATATTCCAAGCTCCTGCAGGGTTTTGTAGATATGAAAATTATGCTTGATCGGTTTTGGAAGTAATTTTTAATTATTAATATTGTAATAAAACAATTAGAATAATTTTTGGAGCTGTTAAAGGTATTTTCAGTTAGTGTCATTTTCTTAACTGTACTGCTGGCTATAAATACAAATGATGATTGCAGTCCCCTGACCTAATGGGAGTAACCTGACAAATAGCATCATTCCAAAGTTTTTTCTCAGTCTTTCTTTGTTGTGCCATCATCTGAGCAAAGATGGATTTTTCCATAACATAATTATAAAACATTCATAAACAATAATGTTTTCCTTATTGAAAGTGGTATGTTTTAAATTACATTTAAAGCATCTGAAAGTAATTTATCCCAGGGCTACATGGTGTCACTTGAGAAAAGGAAACCAAAATTGCTTTTGAATTTGCTGTGACTTCAGCAATACTTGCAATGGCAGCTCAAGCTGCTGCTTGGAAAAACAGAGTCCCTGAGCATCCTGAGGCGTGATGTGTGTGTGTGTAATTTCCCAAACTTTAGAGTTTCACTCCCTCGTTCAGGTGTCTCTCGTTCCCTTGACCTTGGGAGCGTTTTAATGTTCCAAAAATGACTATTGCAGCTGCAATTGAACATTTTAATTTGAGTGCCATTTTGCAGTGGGTAATGCTATAAAGGCAAATTAGACGAATTACAATGTATGTTCACAGAAATTAATTATTCGTAATGATTTCCTGCCCAAATATATATTCCTTTCGGTGAATGAAATGGAAAGATGGTTCTTTACTCTAGGAAAATGTCCACGTGTTTATGCAGATCTTAATTTACGATCTCATTATAGTTCTGAATTATACTAAAATGTATTTCTATTATACTTTTGTGGATTTTTTTTCTTCTTGACTCTTGTTCTCTCCCTTCTGCCTAAGGGTGGTTTGAAACTGCAGCTGGTTTATTGTTCTGGTCAAAGTTTCTTTGATACTGTAGAAAATTATATGGGGGGGTGGGGGGTGGAGTTGTGGCCATGAGGAATCTGTTGATTGTCTTCAATAGAATAAATAGTTTCTATCCTTAAATTTCCACTGTGCATAACATTTTTATCCACAACTCCAGATAGATAGATGTTACATTTCAGCTCATGAAGTGCTGCAGATTCTGGGCAGCTACAGAGCTCAAGTACAAAATATTTCTTCTGCATTAGGACACAATAAAATATTGTGAGTATGGATCTCTTAAAATATAGATGCTATCATTTATGTAGTGATATTTCTCTGGCAATATAAGGCATTCACTCCACATTCTGATCACCACTGAAATCACTAGCCTGTATCACTTCTTCAGGGTTTATTTGTTAAAATAAATATAATTTTTGTGGTTCATTGGTTTTTCAGTTGATTGGTTGGTTTGCAATTGGGGTTTTTTTTGAAATCTAATGAATATTCTTCATGTTACATGTATGACATTAAAAAACCTAGTCTTGGGTGGATAGTCCTTTAGTAGATCTCATGCTATATCAGTGTGAGATCAGATCACTAAGTATGGCATATCCCAGATAATAAAGGCCTGAAAAGGCAGAGGAGCAATAGCAATTAAGTCTGTGTCTTTCAGCACTACACAAGCCTTGAGAGCAGAGCATGTGCTGCCCCTCAAAGAGGGAACACAATCACTGGGATGGCTCCACCTCACACTCAACCCTGGGGAAATGCAAAAGAGAGGACTCAGCAAAACCAAAAGGGGTCACTAATGTGAAATCCCAGCACGAGGAAATCTATGTCCTTGCAAAAGAGGTGGAGGATGTGCTGCAGTGGTAACTGGTGCAGAGAAACAACAGGATCCGCTCTGATTTCACCCTGGGAAAGATGCTGATCTCATGCACTTTGAGGAGTGTTGGGAAGTCCTGAAAAATTTGCTGTGGTTGCAGAATGAAGCCTCTACAACGTGTTTGATTGTCACAGATAATATCATCCCTAATGACAGAGCAATCCTGTTTAACCCTTCCCACATCTAACAACCTCATTCCACTCTTGTTATCTAACAGGGACAGTGGGAGATGTGTTACCAAGGGCTGTAACACAGTTACAACTGATTTGTTTTTCAGAAGTTAGCAGAAATATGATGGCATAAAAGATAAAGCTTTTAATTGTGTCCCAGTCTACTCTGTCTTTTTTTTCTCTCAGTTCTCACCTGTATCAGGGGATGTGGTAAGTACTGAAATCAGCAGGCACTGTAAAGAAGAAAATGTTCAAGCCAAGATGACAATGAAAGACAGATGGTGAAACACAGCAGAAACAATTCCATATTTGTAAACAAACGTTGTACATTTTAGTGATGTTATGGGATGACCACGGGTCATTTTGAGAAGGTTTAATATGATAAGCAAAAAAAAAAAACTAAACACCTGGGCTGACTGGGGTAGAGACTACCACAAGTGTTAATTCCTCTGGAATTCAGACTTTTTCTGTACATAGTACAGTCTCAAACTCCTGTGCAAAGAGGTAGATACAAAATATCGTATATTTTTTGAAATTACCTTCCTGACTCCTGCCTCACAGAATTGGAATGGGTCTCAGAGACAGAACATGTTGACAGTGTCAGCCCAAGGCATAAATTTTCTTGGAGATTTCTCAGGACCATACCCTAAGCATCCTATCTTGAGCCACAACCGACCACTTTTTTTTTATATATATATAAACCTATAATATACCTAAGCTTATGTAATTTCAGTGTGAATTTTTTTGAATGACATAAGGCAGACTGAACTTTAAATACTTTTAAACATGGTGACTCCTTTCTCCTCAGCTATGTTGCTTATTACTAATTAAAGTGCTTTTATTCAGAGCATTTGGTGTTCACTCCAAAGGGCTGAAGAGAAGTATTGCAAGTGGAAAGAGCTGGTAATCTTGTGTGACTGGTACTGGCTCCAAAGGCAGAGCCTGACCCTGCAAAAGCTGCTGCCTGGGCATTGAAATGGGGCAGCATTTCCTGCTCTGTCCCTCGCTGCTCCCTGAGGAGTGGCTGTTTTCCTTTCTGTTCTTCAAAAATTCATGTTATTGCTAGCCAACTGGACGATCTCGAGATGTTAAATAGGAACTAATTTAAAGCCAGCAGACTGCAATAGGTTTGGGGCTAGAAAAAATGTTAGGAAGTGGCATCAGCTAAATTTGGAAGGCAGAGAAAAACTAATTAATAGAAATGTGTTTGAAGGAACACACAAAATGAGGTATAAAAAACTTACATAACAGGTTCTGTTTTGGCAAGAAATATAGCACAAAATATGCAGAGAGTGATGGAAGTGGATAGTAATGATTTGAATGTTTTAAACAGGTTCGGGTTTGCAATATTTTCCACTTGAAGTGAATGCGGACTTCATGTGTTGGTATTCAAAGGCTAGGAAATGTTTTTTCTTTAACCAGGAAAGACAGTAATAGATGTAGGTCAACCTGCTGGATAGTTGGTTGAGTGACAAAAAAGAATACAGAGGGACAGAAAACTATCTTCTTCTTCTTCTCTTTTTTCTCTTTCTCTCTGCGGTGCTACATGGTTTCTGTTTGGAGATGTTGACAGGGTTTTTTCCTCCCAATTTTTCTTCCACCCAGAAAGTGCTATTCCTCTAGTGTCATTAACACTGAACCCTGTTCTAGTCCAAGCAGATATACTGATTTATGGAATTATAACAGAGATCATTTTTCATGCTCTAACCAGCAGTTATCAGCAATTTTGATGATGTGTTGGAATCTACCTAGCTATAAAGGGCTCTTTCCAGTTAAATAAGTGTTCAAGCTAAGTTGAGGCATTAGCTATTGCAAAAACCACTTTATTAGACTGTTTCATAGCTATTCCATTCCAGCATAAACCCACTTGACTTTACTAGAGAAAACTGTCTTCCTCAACAATTGTAAGTCATTGATGGCATAGTAGCCATATCTTGCTCCCTAAAGTCAGTCCAGAAAGATAGTATTTAGGCACCACACATTTTTTAACCCCAGAGACAGACATATGAGCCTGCTAGTGTGGATTGCATGTTTCCATGTCCTGGTTCTCTCAAAACTATCATGATGATGTAAAATGTTGACCAAGAGAGATCTAATGGGTGATTGTATTTTGGCACCCAGGTGCCCTATCAAACTATGTGTGGCCAGCAGGTTGAGGTTAGAGCAAGTCCAGGGGAGGTCGTGAATATGATCCAAGGGCTGAAGCGCCTCTCCTGTGAGGACAGGCTGAGGGAGTTGGGGTTATTCAGCCTGGAGAGGAGAAGGCTCCAGGGAGACCTCACTGTGGCCTTCCAGCACTTGAAGAGGGCTTATAAAAGCAAGGGAGAGAGACTTTATACAGGCAGATAGTGATAGGACAAGGAGCAACAGTTTGGAACCAAAGAGGGGAGATTTAGATTAAATATTAGGAACAAATTCTTGACTGTGAGGGTGGTGAGGCACCGGCACCGATTGCCCAGTGGATGCCCCACCCCTGGAAGTGTTCAAGGCCAGGTTGGATGGAGCTCTGAGCAACCTGTGCTAGTGGGAGATGTCCCTGCCTAAATCAGCAGGGTTGGAACCAGATGCTCTTGGGGGTCCTCCCCACCCAAGCCTTGCTATGATTGAATTGGTAGGGGACAGGGGAAGATACACACCCTGAGTGTAATATCTACAGCTAAACAAAATATGCCATAAGATCTGAGATTCCAGGTGAAAGTAAGGAATTGTTTTCCCTAGTTATCTGTGGTGTTTCACATAATTGCTGTTCTGCTGTTGCTGTGGTAATGACAGCATTTCTCTGTCTCTATATTGTCCTCTTTTCTGTCACTTAGATCTGCTTACGACATGGGCCCACCTCTGCTCAAGAGATAAATTGCCCATCTTGATGATCTCTTTTTTTTCTTCTTTCATCTTGCTTTACAGTCTCATACAAGAGACTTACTTTAAGTCTACACAGAACTTAAAAACAGATATATGTTTAAAGGCTTAGCTGGACTGGTACCAGTGCAGTATTTCTCACATGATCAACTGCTACAAAAGTGATGGCAACTCTTACTCGTCCCACAGTATTTAAAGGACCTCTTAAATTAAGGCCAACATTTCTCTCTTGAACTGTTTTAGCAAGTTGGCAGAAGACCGAAATTAAGTCTGTGCTATTTTAGCAACTCTAAACTTTCCTCATCTTGTGTGATCTCACATTTAGAACTTGGCTGAAAGAGGGGATTGGGGACTGACTGCTGAGCATTATTCATGGTTTACAGTGCACACCAGGTTGTAGTGTGTGATTAGGACACAGGAATTTTCCGTACTTTGGAAAGATGTTTATAGAGTTTCACAATCCAAATGAAAGAGTTCACTACTCGTGGGCAGACAATTATAACAATAACATAACATCTCACAGTAGCAACACTGTCATTTCTCAGGGATAATGGACATTTCACTTTCATTTTTTAGAAAATCAGAACTATTGACTTGGTGGGGGGAAGAAGAGGATAATGAAGTGCAAACTTCTAAGATGTGGAAGTTTAATTACAAAAAATGGTTTGTAACTGATTAGCCAGATGAACCCTTCTTGGAATGAGTTTGTCCATAACAATGCCATGAAGTAGCATAAGAAGAGTAATCTGGGAGTGTGATTTGTAGCAAAAAAACCCAAACAAACAAACAAAAAAACCCCAATAAAACAAAAAACCACCAAACACCAGTGCATTTACTACATGAGGGAGAAAATAAACCCAGTATTTCCTGGACAACAGAACCCATTTTGGTTTTGTTTCTCTCCATTTAAATTGTGTCCTTTGGCACCGGTTTGGTTTGGCTCTCATTCCTTCTTTGTACGGCATGAATGACATTGTAGTTAAATTATCTTTGTGGCCCCTGCTCTGTACATGCTCTCCAGGATCCTGCTATCACTTAGCAGAGCATCTACTATTCTTTCCATAGGCAAAGATAACTTTGAATTAGAATTCTGAAGCTTTCAGGATCAAAGTATCCATACTTCAAAACTGACCTCTGCTTCGGCATAATGTGTAGGAAAAAACTCAAAATGGACTGATGGTTTGATGCTCTTTTTTCCAATATTATCTTGTCTCAGCTTCTTGCCCCAACTTCTGCAGCAACTTGTTTTCTTGGAGAAAACCAAGCGCATGAAAACATGAGAAAATGCAAATACTATAATAGGATAGACTGAACTAACAAAACAAATAATGCTACTCCCTTCCCAATTTTCAGACAAACATTAATTTTGTCTTATCTCATTCATCTAAAACATACAGTTTTCCCTATTTCCAGTTGTTCAGTGACAAGCTCCAACTTGTCTGGAGTCCAGCTTGTATCAGACTGGCAGCTGTAAACAGCGCCTGCAATTTTTCTCCTGCCAGTTTTGGTGGCTTATTTTTTTCCTACTGCTTTCCCATGAGACTCAGTCCTGTTTTGAACCTTGAGCTGTGCTCAGCACCATACCCCTGAGAAGTCACTGGGGCCTCTTTTTAAAGGCATATGCTGGCCAAGTTGATACTGATGGAAGTACCCAGTCTCCTCTGTGTGGCCCAGTTTCCTCAAAAAGAGCAAAACATTGCATGCTTTGAGTTTACACTACATAAAAAACCATATTTCAAAGGTAGCAAGCTGTTGTAACTCACCCACAGATTCATGTGAAGGTAGAAACAAGGCAGGCCACATACTTTATCATTTCAGGAATGAAAAAGAACCACTGTAGGCTCAATTAGCTGCTAAAGCTGCATAAAAAGCTACAGAGAAATGCTAAGGTAATTTTGGCTCTTTTCTACTTCTGTATTATATATTGTAATGGATTTATGTATATACAGCCTTTTCAATTTCACTCAGTATGTGAAGGATTGAACCTCAAATCAAAGCAGATTCAAATTTTACACTGACAAAGAAACAGGTTGAAGAATCAAGTTAATAAGAAAGTCATTGAGAGGATTCAGGAGCCAAGAAGGTGATCTTTGGGAAGATGAAAAGAGGAAAGTTTTTAATGGTTTACCTGGAATGGGACTCTGAATTGACTGTATTTTTATCATTTTTTGCATTCATTTTACAAGGTTGATTATCAACTCACATAGTTCTTTTAAGCTCTGACTCTAAGTCCATTATGTAAATCTGGCTAGTTCTGCATTTACCTCATAATGACACTTTAAACACAGACATCAAACTATATTTGAAAGGAAGGTAGACTTTTATCCACAAATGAGCCAGGAAAACTGCCATGACAAAAATTCTCCTGGTTCCTGCACACAGTTGTACCCAACTCCAGCTCTGCAGTGCACAGCAGAATGTTTGAACTCAGCCTGCTCTGCTCCATAGCACAGCAGGGACAGGGAGACCTTGGGTACCCTAAACAAGCAACAGGCTCTCTGAAAATCCTGCTGAGACCCTTTTTCTTTGAAGAGTCAGAGACCACTGTCATATAATTTATTATAATTTCTGCTTTTCTTTGAAAAGAGAAGTAGTTAACAGTGCTCAACGCTGGTTAAAAAGACACAAATTTCAATAAGTGTAGTGTAATATGGATGTAAAGTGGGTTTTTTTTCTAAATATGCCATATTTTTAGACCTTTGTGAGAGCTGCTAAAGTGGGAATTTTTTCTCCGTGAATATTAGTGTGTAATTCAGCTTGTTTGTACTCAGTACAGGTATTTATTTTTACAACAAAAGATGAGCTAACATTGAGTGATCTATTTCCAAATTCCAGATATGAAACTCAATTTACAAAGAATTTAATGCTTTAGAACTCATAAAGTCAATGTCAAAGTTTGATCCAGAGCCACAAGCTCTTATTACATACAAGAATTAAATAAAATGATTCCATAAATACAGAGAAGACAAGAAATAGAGACGTCATTTAAAACAAGAACAACACTTGGAAGCCTCCTTTACCTGAAGAGGCGTGTTTTTGTCAGATGCTCTTTTTGGTTTGACTTTATATGATTAACTAGAGTAAAATGTAGATCCCAATTGCAGAGACTTCTGCCCATGCTGGATGATGTGGGATTACTGCTGTGATTAAACCTAGGCTGGAAGGGAGAAGGGACAGTGTGACTGCACTGAAGCCAAATTCCTTGGGAGACCAACAGGACTATTTGTCTTCTGGTGAAAGGACAAATTTGCACAGAAATTAATTTGGAGATTTCACTTGAGACTGTGAGTTACCTTTTGGGAAGTGACCTTAACACACTTTAGACTAGGTGACATTTTCAATAATACGATTTTTCTCAACGGGAGGAGAAGAATTCTAGTTCATAATTATATAGAGCAACAGGATCAGCTGATCAAAATCCCACTTTTCTGCTGGATTTCAAGTAATGTGCATTCATTATTCTGACTCCAGAAGTTACATACTCCAAAATTACCAATATGTTTTTCCTTCAGCCCTGCCCTTTGAGAGCTGTTTCCTTTGCTCTGTTTTTAGAGGAGGGTACTACTGATACAATTTTTTAAAGAAATCTTATACAATGTTAATAATACTATATTTAAATGCAAATAAATCTCGACTTCATGGTGTTTCTAGTACAATATTAACAAGTATCCATGTAAACCAAGATTACCACAGCTTCCTGTTCCAATGTTTTGAGGATTTTGCCTGTGGAAGAATCCCCCACTAATGATCTTCGTGCTTTCAGCAGATCCAAACAAAGTGATGCAAACCAGACACTTGCCAGAAATTGAGCTCTATTGCACACAGACTGAAATATCAGTTTTTAACAATCACCACTAATACAGGAATAGTGTTTTTATGCTCTGGGGATCAGTTCTTAATGTTTAGTCTTAATGGCTCAGTGAATGTAATAGAGATTTCTGGAGACTAAGCTCTTACATGTTTTCATTTGTCTTGTGGAGAAAAAGACTTCTCAGCTGCAATAGCTGTCACACGATTTCTCCTTGTTGTTTCCAGAGGGAATTTCATCACTGCAGAACCTGTACCAAAACTCCTTTCTGCTGAGGGATTCTTGGCCTCTCCAAGGCTGTGCAGGGGTGTTGCATGATGTCATCACTCATCACATTGGGATGGCAAAGATTTTTTTCCAAGGCAGCTCTTCTAGGAACTGTATATGCCTGTCACCATCCCCAAGCACCTGCAGTTCCTGTGCAAACAGCAAAATATGTCTGGGAAAAGGAAGGCTTGTTGCAGCGAAGTGAGCTACAGAACAGCTTAATTCCTTGCATGGATCAGTGTGTGGGAGAGTGGGAAGTGATCTCACATCCCCTGTGGTGCTGGGATATAAGCCTATCCTTCTTGTTCAATTTAATTTAGAGTAAGTATTCATTTTTAACAGTGCTTCTGTATAAATCATTTAGTAATAATCCATCCTCTTGAATCCAAACCTATAACAATCAGCTGGATATGAATAATTGGTACTAAAAGATAGGTAAAAGTGTCTCTTTCCCCATAAAAACGTCTCCCTTTCTGATTCAGCTCAGCATTTTCTCTCTCCTCAAGAGGCAAGGGTTTAGGGGCTGCAAAAGGATAGAAAAAGAGTTTTGTTTGCATTAAAAATTCATTTTGCAAGGATCAATAAGCAAAGCCCCAGACCTTCATTATCCTGAGTGTATGAAGAAATGGGTTCCTGCAGCAATTCACAAAACATCTGTAGCAAGTTGTCAAATGGCCTGGGGCCACTGCAGTGCCAGGCAGCTTTGGATTCATTGGTATTACTAGCTGGAAGATTTCTAATAATTAGCCAGGTCCCTCTGGTGAGGAGTAGATAGTCTTTATAACTCTGAAGTCATGTCTCAATTACATAAAAGAAAGTGAGTTGCTGTTCACATGAGGTACAATAGGTGGTTTGGACATCTGTTTCCTCTAGATGATTAACAAACCTGAGGTCTCAGAGAGCTTTGTACTTTCTTTTCTCATCTTTTTGCACAAAAAGTTGATTTTAATTATCACTGGTTTAATTTAGTGACCCATTGGATCAAATGTATAGCTGGAAGATGTGGAGACGTTTAAAGATTAATTTTTTTAATGGAGACAGTGGTTGTTATGGGGTTTTTTTGGGTTTTTTGCTTTCCTCACTCCTCCCAAGAGCCTTTGCTATCCAGGAAGCAATGCCCTTATTTCCTCTCCTATATCATTTTATGAAGGAACAGTTGCAAACCATTAAAAATACTTTGTGGAGATATTAAATGCCATGAGAAGTAGAGATCAGAAGGCACACCTTAAAACTCTTTACCAATAGAGCCAGGGTCCTTAGAGAAACAGTCATAATTCTGTATTTGCTGGGAAAACAGGTCTCTGCAGGCAGGCACTGGACCTTTCTCCTTTCCTACAGCTTTAAGTCTCATTCCATATGGCAAAAACCAGGGATAGGCTACAAAGGCCTTACATTCATGATA
Organism: Thripadectes ignobilis; assembly: GCA_035584755.1. Classification (NCBI taxonomy): domain Eukaryota; kingdom Metazoa; phylum Chordata; class Aves; order Passeriformes; family Furnariidae; genus Thripadectes; species Thripadectes ignobilis. Next base: position 14,320,780 of record JAWMRC010000034.1, on the reverse strand, counting down.
AAATGAATCATCCTGAAATCAAGGAGAGCTTTTCTAGGAGCTTCAGGTGGGGCTGAAATTTCACCTTTGTTTTTTGGAACCATTGGCTGCTTCACAGTTTAATGTGATTTATTCTCACTTCCTTTTAAGTTCATCCTCTGATTAGCTGAGTCTTCTGTGGGGTCTTGCTTAAAAGAGGGAACAAATTGTGGTTTAGAGAAAGCCAGGCACACAAAAGTGTTTATTAATGTTCTCTTTTATCAAGTTTATTCTTTCATGTGGCACTTCTGCCAAAGGTTAAAATACACAAATACCTGACAAGGAGAATAACCAGAAGAATGAAAAGGTATGAGATGGATTATTGTGCTTTAAAGAAAAAAAATGCGAGAAGAAATATTTTTATATTTCTTTCTAAAGAGAAATATTAAAATCATATGCCATGGAAGTGGAGCTGAAAAGCCTAGACACATGAACAATATCTGTGCTGCTCATTACTCCAGCCATGCAAGCTGATCCGGAATTTGGCAACTAAAGAGCAGAAGGTTTTTGCTGGAACTGAGTAGCTGGTATAAAATGCAGACCCAAGGCCCATACACTCATTTTCGAGCAGATGCATAAGGCCATTGACTTCGAGTATCTTGCACAATTTCCTCTATTAATGCCCCGTGCTCTGAGATCCAGGCTCATTATCTTGTCCTGACATTGGCTCCTTGTCCTTGTGTACACGGTCAGTATCAAAACTTGAAATAAAGAAATGATCTACTTATGTGAATTTCTGCAAGGAAATCATCCATGTGCATAACAGCATTGCTAATTGTCTGTCATCTTGGCAGATATGAAAATTCACTGTTGATGCATTTGGTAGTAAGGGGTCTGAATCCTGGCTTCTCTTTATTAGCTACTGACAGTAATCGAGGCTAAGAAACCTTCACTGGGCTCATTTTCACATGTATTCTACAATATAAGCAGGGAAAAAGCTGTGAAATTGGTAACAATTTGTATGTTTTGTTTTGAGATTGTATTGAAATGTGTAATTAACCATAGCTGCACTGACTGATTACCTGATCTTTGTGCCTACACTTGCCTACTAAAATAAGAGCAGCAATCAGGCTCTGGTGTCACAGACACTTCAAGCCTAAAACAAAATCAGGACTGATTTCTTTTCTCTCTCCAGAAAGTACTGGCACTGCCCCATCCAACCACCCCCCAGTGAGTTCTCTTGACATGTACTTCTGGCTGCAGAACAATCATATCCCAGGGTTTTTCCTCTAAATAGAGTAGCTGAGCAACACACCTGTTGGGCATTGCTGGAGGTTTCACTGGCTTTTAACAAGCACATCAAAAAGCCTTTTGAAAAACTTTTACTCTGTTCTTTTTGCAGATAGCGAGGGTTACCTATAGCTTTTTTTTTATTATTCTCCCTATTGCTTAGTAGCAGTTGGATGGTACATCAGTTAATAGGCATCCACAGATCATGGGGCAATCCCAAGTGCTGGAAGTTCAGATTTCCATCACAGGGTTTTTATGTATGTCATACAAACCTCTAAAAAACTTCAAATACAATTGGACACATTTGCTCTCCTGGAATTTCTCATCCTGCTGTCCACAAGCTGTGTTCTATTATTTGGAAATCCACTTCAGCTAGCCGTTAATTATGCCCAGTTAGTGTCAAAATAGTTAATTCCTTTTCTTCATATTTTTTAGACTTAATAGTGTGCTATCATCTGGCAACTTAATCTTTGCTTTAATGAACAGTACCAACACATTAAAGTGATGTGAAAATTATTGCATTAACTTTACAGAAAAAATATCATTAGTACAAGAAGCACATTAAATTCCTCAAGGATACCTCAAGTGCATGGATTTTGATCTTGATTAGAAGCTCTTCTGTAGAAATTGTTATTTTAGGATGCTAGCTACCCTTTTTCCCAATTTGCAATAAATTATCACTGTATGTCATAGATAGAGAGATATATATTCTGTACAGATATAATAGAATTTTAATGCAGATAAAGACATTTTAGAGGCTATAGTTAATTAGTTAAGATACAAACAATCACCATTTTTAATGATTTTGGCTGAAGGTCTAGAAGGGAACTAACATGACGTATCTGTGTTTGAACAGATTTATGTGGAATATTAAGAGCATATGAACAAATGGACAGATGCTCTTTTTTCTTGCACTGATGTCACTTATCTATTTTTCCACTGAGACTTCACCCATCTGTTCCAAAAGCTTCTGTGTTGTTCTAGGTGTTGAAATGGTCTATATTACTGCAAACCTTTCAGGGGCACCAGACTTCACTACCATAAGTTTTATAAAATGAACCTGATTTTTCTGCATTGTAAGAACTATTTCAGGCTGCTACTGCTACACGGAGCAGCTGTATATCTGTCTATCTGGCACAGCTTAAAATAACATGAAACAGCCAACTCTGTGGGTGAAATTCCCTGTAATGTAAGGTTGTAGGATACAGTGGGCTTGGCTTTCCTCTCCTCCTGGCTCATCACTGGCCTTAGGAAGCAGGGGCTGGGTCAGATCTGCACAGCATTAAGCACCTGAAGGCTCAGATAGACACTTGCTGACATTTGCCAAGTGCCAAAGTGTGTTAGCAGATGTCTAACTCCTCATTGACACTCTGTCTGCCTGGCTTGCTCAGGAGCTTCTGCAAACCCAGCCAGACAGGT
>JAWMRC010000034.1:14269235-14318013 GCA_035584755.1 Thripadectes ignobilis | reverse complement strand
AGCAGATGTCTAACTCCTCATTGACACTCTGTCTGCCTGGCTTGCTCAGGAGCTTCTGCAAACCCAGCCAGACAGGTATGTTCCCATTTAGGTACCCAGAGGTTTGCAAATTTGGCCCTAATCCCATGAAATGATCTACTCGATGACAGCAAAAATGTTCATTCACAAACTGCCTTGCAAAAATTGGAACCTGATTTAAAAAATCCCCCGAAATCTCTCTGTCCCACTGTCTGTCCTTTGTAAATTAGCTGTTCTCGAGTCTTCCTCAGACAAATGACCTCTTTTAGAGACCTTTCTGACCCATCCAATATTATTAGATATGAAGCCCATGGCACATTCTTTCTCTGGTGTGTCTTCCCATGATTTCCAGCCTCTCTCCCCATTTTACTAGTTTCCTGTGTAAGATCCCTAAGTGACATGTTCCCAGCTTCAGTTCTCGCGGCTAAAACCACTTCAGATGAGTCTTTCTCTGCCATTACTACATTTTGCTGAATTTATTGTTCCGGCAAAGATTTTTAGGGAGCCCGAGCCACTGTTAAATCACCTGATAGAGTTTCACTCCATTACTCCTTCACTGAGCCCAGTGTTAGATTAAGTTAGATCTTTCCTGAAGTTATTCCTCTGAACCAAAGGACTTCAAGACATGGAGGTCCACTGCCTTTCTTGGTCACTCATCCCTCGGTCCTCCTTGTGCCTCTCCCAGCATGACAGCTGGATGAAGCCACCACTCCTCCTCGTGGCATCCTGCAAAGGCTCCTTGCAGTGTCCCAGGGCTGCCTGACTGAGCAAATGCTTCAGTGGTCCCAGTTCCCAGGAGGTCCAGAGGGGACCAAGGGCTCATCACACCCCTGTGCTGGGTGTCCTGTCCCACATCACCCCCACCAGGGCATTGAAGTGGATCTGTAGCAAATAGATGTTAGCAAATCTCTCACATCGTGTACCACATTGCTTTGTGGTCTAATTATAATTGTGCTTTTAGGAAAGCCATTGTTTGACATATTGTTCATCTTCTTTTTTTTTCTACAGGCAGAGCAATTTCCCTTGATATTTCACCATCTGGGAATCCTTCTCTTCTCTGAATTTAAATGTTCTGCAGTCTCAGAAAGGCAGCTCTGTTCTCTTAGTCATTAATTATTCTCATTATCTTGATTATTTCTTTCTGTGATTTGGTATCTAATTTCCTTCAATGTAAGAACGGTTCTGAACTTAGAGTTGTGAGATAGAAGCCTGTGATATTGGAAGTCTGGGTCTGGATTTGGTTTTGGGACTGACTGATACAACATAACTCCCTGTTGGAGTAACTCAGGACCTTCTGTCACCACCTCCTGCCATTTGCAGGACATATGGGACATACTTTTCAATTAGCTATTGGCATTGCCTTCCCTCCCCTGGCACTGTCCTGGGGGCTGTAGAATGGACACATCAATATTCTCCAACAGTCTCTTCTCTTTACCCTTACATTTTTTTTCCCTAGTTAACTTGTGATTTCTTCAGCCTGCATTTCTCAAATGTCCTTTCTAGTTTTTGAAGATGACTTTATCTCTTGTCTCTGGAGGAATCTGACCTACAATGTAATTCAATATATTGCTTCAAAGCACCCAGAATGCCATGACCCTGCATCCCACGCCTTAATCTTAATTTCTGAAACTGTGTGAAATGAAGCCTGCACAAAGATATATTTTTCATGGAGACTTGAATTCTATTTTGTGTTTTCACCTTTCTGACAGTCCATGTTTTCACACACTGAGTTGTTCTTGGTTATTTTCAGACCTTCTTTATCTGGGTAAAAGAAGGGAGGAAAAGGTCTGTTTTGAAACCTCTGTCTGCCATTTAGCCTGAATTTTTATACCGATAACACCAGCAGATTGCCAGATGTGCTTTTAACTTCTCTGTTTTAGAGATGAGATTGATGTTAATCCCATCTTTTTCAGTATCCTCCAGAAGTATTTACCTGCCTGGAATCATCATATTTATTTATTTTTGGATTCTAAATTACTTATTTTTTTTTTAATATACCTTCGATGTGCTTTTCATTTCAAGTTGCTTTGATGACTCATTACTAGTCTCGGGTAGAGAATGTATTTTCTGTGCCAGCCACTGAATAACAACTTTAGATGGATTCTTTTCCATGGATGATTTTTATGATTATTATTTTTAATCTTCACTATGTCTCCTTTCAGGATGTGCTGCAGGGTACTAGCAATAGATCTGACTGCAGTTTGCACTGAAACTCTTTTTCTGACCATTTAAAGGAGCATTAAAGTGGGAGTAAATTATTTGTTGCTTTTTCCTGATCCTCTTAAACTGCCAACATAGTGAGAAAGGGATTTTGTATAAAAGACAGCTATATTCTAAATGTTTTGGAAAAAGCAATAAAGAGTTTAGCTCCAAATGGATAAAGGTGAGAAATTTGGCTGGATATTTTTAAAATAAAGTTTTGTGTGCTAGGAGACCTCATTCAGAAAACGATTATTTGAGCAGTTCTCCCATTCTCCCCAAGAATAATGTAGGAGAAGCCAGTTCCTACCCATTACAGGAGGATGATTCTTATCCCAGGCATTATTCTGGTTTTGTCCTATAAATCATAATAGGTATTATCATTTTCTGTCTTTTCATCAGAGGATGGTCTTCTGGTACTGCACTTACAAGGATGTACCTCAGAACTCCCAGACTGTCATGGGAATACAGAGAGAAACAATCCAAAACTCAGAGCAGATTTTGCACGAGGGCAATCCCTTCTCTACCTATTCCCAGATCTCAGGGCTTGTCTGCCTTTAGCATTTTACATTGAGAGACAAATGTTCCTGAATAATTTTATCTACAGGCTCCCTGATAGGCTTTCTGTGACCCAGCTGCAGAGGTGTGACAGTGCAGGTGATCACAGCAGGACTGACCATCTGAGCTGGCAATGGCAGCCAGTCCTTTCTCTTGTGGGAGGCCCTCAGAGGTCCTTGGAGGGGGGAAAGATAATAAACATTGGGGTCTTTTTCCCTTGAAAATTCTGATTTCTGCATAGCAGATATTTAAATTCAGGTCTGTGTTTCCATGCCCTGGTTCAGAGGGTTGAAGCCCAATATAGAGATCATCACCCCAAACAGGGGTATTGTCATGGACTTTTTCAGTTTAAGCACTTCATCATAATTCAAATATGTTATTAGAGAATTTATTGGAAAAAATTGTATGAAAATGCAATACTCTGTGGCTTGACACTCCATGTTTTCTCAGCTAAGTACACTCTGCTTGCCAAATACTGGGCTGTGATAAGAAAGGTGGATTGTGTGTACAAGGACAGAATACGTTCATCAATCTGCCTTAATTGTGTTGTACTAGGTTTTTTCCTCTCTCCTATGCTGAAGATGTTGTATATGATGGCCTTGTGCCAGTAAAACACCAGTAAGTGCAACTACAAATTGCAACTATTTACTCTGTGTGAAATTTTGGTGATAATTTAACAAGGTGTGCCTTCAAAAGCCTAGTGTCAAGGTAGGCAGGCTTACAATGGGTTAAACTGGACTTCAGACTTCTGATATGTGGACAAAAGGCTGCAAAGAATGGAAAATAGTTATTAAATTGATTAAATGAAATGCTCACAAAGCTGAAAATATGAGAAATGGAGTTTAAGGAAACTTAAGAGAACTTTCCATCCATTTCTTTTTACTGCAACATACAAAATGCAATCTCTTGGCTATTTCTAGTGTAACTACATTTTAGCAATAAAACTGAGAGCCCCCCAGATTAATTGTAGGCTGCAAATAATTTTGAAACCAAAATGAAACATTCTTCAAAATAAGGGAAAATTACATGTGAGTCTTAGAATTTTCTTCCCCAAAGGCCAGAGCTAGAAGATAGCTGAAATTATATTTTAAATGGGTTTGGGTTTTTTCCTTTTAAAAGCATACCAATTACTCCTCCAGTAAGTAGATCTGGTTTCCTCTGCCCGAGAAGACATTACTTAGATTATAGATAAGAGCATAATTCAGTGTCCAGATGTGCATTAGCAAAGAAACAATTCCTTGCACCTTCAGGCCCTGCCTGCCATCTGTGTGTTCCTGGGGCCAGCTTTGGACATCTGTCCTGAGATGTCCATTGGCAAAAAACTCCTATTCAAAAACACCTCCAGGTTTCCTCTGGGCTTCCCACCTTAGTTTTCAGGAGCCATACTTCTCACCCAGGCACTCAGAATTTATTTTCCACCTGCTGTGTTCAGAGACTGGGACTTCCAAAGCTACCATGTTATAGATTAGAAGCCCATTATTTTTTCTGCTGGTGAGGTCAGGAGAATTGCAATCGATTTGAATGGAAACGAGTGGGGAAAAGGAGAGGAAGGCTTGTAACAGAGGTAGTGAAGAGAATGAATCTCCACAATTTAACTTAAAAACCAGGAGACAAAGCTGATGTTAAAATGTGACTGACACACAGCCTTTATCACTCACCCCAAATCTACTCTCAAACCAGCTGCTAGACTTTGAAGCGCTGGTTGATGAAGGGAGTTGGGATTTATGACTACTAAAGTATCAACTTCCTTTTGTCTTGAAGTGAGTACATGACAAGAACAAAAAACCACTATGGAGATAACTAACAGTTTGCTTTCTGGTTTTAATTAGGTTTGGCAAAATAAGGTCAGAAGAGGAGTATTTGAAGTTGCCTTGGGGATTTTTCAGACTTTTTCAGTCAAACTGCTTCTAAAAATATAAAGAAAAATATGAGATACAGTTGGATCGTCATTGCTTTAGAATCAGCCTCCTACTCTCCAAAAGAAATGTGAAAAATTTCTGTTGACATGTTTGGAAAATGGATTAACCCAGTGTTTACTTAGTAAAATAATTTGATGTAATCGTGATCCACAGCTGATTTCTAGCATTTGCTGAAGCCAAGAGCTGAAAAGGGGAAAAAAAAAAGGATCAAGTAAATGTTGGATGCTGGCAATGAAGTGTTAAGAACATTAAATATTTGTATCAAATAATTGCTTTTGCATTTTACTCTCCAAATTAGCTTAGACATTGTGTATCAGTTACGTGGTTATTTGTTCTTCTAAATTGTGTGAGTCTCAAAGCTTTCTACACTGTTTGACACTGTTTGTCAGAGGCCTCACATTAAGCTCTTCATTTTGCCAGGTTCCTGCAAGAAATAGGCTCAGACATGTGAGAATTTCTGTAGAAAGTTCAGACGGAAAAAATGCAGCGAATCCTCAGATGAGAAATAAGGAGCACTAGCCAGTTCTGTGCATCATCCAGTTCCATTCTTTTCCCACATCCTCTTTATCCTGTTCGCCACCTTAGCAGCAATCAGATGATCTCAGGCACTGATGATTTTCGGTCCAATCCAGCAGGGCATCAGCCTCAGTGCAAATTAGCCATGTCCAAAATGACTGTGCCCATTTCAGGTGAGCTGAAAAGTGCCAAAAGCTGAGCACTGAGTTAGTTTAAATGCTTCACAAAATCAGAATCGCCACCGGTGATTATAAAACACTTCGGAGGCCCTGAAGTTGAAAAGCAGTTTTACAAGATAAAGGAAAATAATTTACGATCATTCTATTGCTGTTAAAACAATGACATATGCAACTCTTTAGTATTTGGTCCTTATGTATTTTACTGAGGTTAACGTTGTCAAGTTCATTTCCAGGCAAATGTGACTTTTCCACCCTTAGACCCTTAGTGCATGTAGGAGTGTGAGCAGCTGCCTGTTATCTACAGCAGGCACTGGAGCTGCAGCACTCCCAGTGCCACACAGGGAATTTAGTGCACTAAACTGCTCTGACAGAGAGCAAATAGAGATGGATACACAGAGAGCAAAGGCTTCTTCCCCATGTGCATCCCTACACTTGGTTTTGGGAATGGAAAAAGACTCAGGCAAAGAGCAGCTTCGAGGGGCACCGAGTCTTACAACACGAGGCTGTTTGCACACCATTTCCACTGCAAGAGCTGTGCTGCAGGCATGTGGTGCCAATCACTCTGTGCTTCATCAGTGACATTACTTTGCCATTTTTTAAATATGTTGATTTTCTGAACTACGTTTGGATGACCCCTCTCTATTTTAAAGAAATGCCATTGACACAGACTGGTATTACAGATGAATTAGGTACCACTTCTGGTTAGTCTGGCTCCTTGCCAAGTATCATGATTGGAAAGAGTTTAAAATCACTGCTTTTAAACCTTAGCAAAGAAATTTTTTTCCCCTCCTCTCTTTCAAATCTGCACTGCTATAATTATGAAAAGCAACTCATTTTTACCATCACCTACAGGCAGAAGCTGCCATTCCTTTTCCTGTACAGCTGTCTAGTTCAGTAAATACATCTTCAGGGACTCATTTGCATTAGTTACCAAGAGATGATTTGCAGCAGTGAATGGTGGTTTGTGCTTTATAATGGGCTTTCTCAGCCCTCACTTTCTAACACGATTATGAGCAGCTCTGCTGTTAAGGGCAGGGCTCAGATTCAAGGCTGTGCAGGAGACCTGAAGGTCAAGACTTTGTAGATGGGAGGGCATCTTCATTCCCCACAGTACCTTGGAGCAGCCTGATGCCAGACTTTCAGCTAAGGTGCAGCAAAATTTCCATTTTTGAGTCCTGACAACTGTTTGTTGGAGTTTTGTTTCATATTCTGGGGACTTACGAGAAAGCACCTTATTAATATTTGTAGTTATTGAAAAAATAGAACAAGAAAGCCAAAGGGGTCTGCATTTAGATTATTTCAAGTATTTTATGCGTGGATACATTATTTGGAAAACAGGATCAACAAGAACCCAGGAGATGAGGCATTTTTGGGTTTAGTGCAAAAAGAAAGATGTTAACCCTTCTTTGGGCAGGGGAACTTCCTCCCTGAGACAAATGTGCTGGCAGAGACCTGAGGGTGGGGAGAGGTGGGGAAGGGAGAAGACACACGGTGCTCCTCAGCCAGTCTTACCTCTTGTCCCAAAACTAAAGAGTTCAGAGGAACATTTTGGAATACACTAGAAAATATGGAGAGAATAAACCCCACTGTTTTCAAAACCACATTGTGCTTGTTTCTTTAGACAAACCTGCACAGCTGTGATTTCAGGTCTCTCAGGTTTTCAGTAGTAACACTCAGGCACTTTATCATAAGCCCATATCATGAAGTGTTTCTCCTGGCTGGTCTACAAAAAAAGCTGTGATGGCATGAATTAACAGCAAGAAACTCATTATCCTCCACTGGTGGCTCTCATATTGGGCACTGTGTGTATTTCTGGGTTCAGACAAAAACTGCTGTGCAGTAACTGCTTTGCCTGTTGTGCACTGAGTTCTCAAGTGACAAAAGATATTTTCACCAAATAACATATTTTTCAGATTGATGTGCATATTGTTGTGATGTAAGTTTTTCGGGGTTTCCTCTGGTGCAAATCAGAAGCACGAACTAAGGTCTATTGTCTTGCAACATTTTTAATTAATGGTAAGAATATTAGAGTGATAAAACTGTATTATATAGCAGTGAATATAAATTATTTGTCTCATTGGATAATATATGTTTGAGAGAGCTTTTGTAATTTGGAGAAGAAAAGAGAAAATCTGAATTGTAAATATAATTTTAAAATATTATTTGAAGTGGTCTTAATCAACACAAATACGTGTGTTCCAAGTTAAAGGACAGGTTTTAAAAAACATTTGTGAAATATGCATGTTCGGTTTTCTTTGTTCAACCTTCAGTGCTGTTTTCTCTGAAATTGTTCAAAACCACATTAAAAAACAAAAGCCATCCACTCCTTTAGGATCAGCTGCCTGTAGGTGTTTTAGTCCATCATTACAGCAGTCCTTCACCTCTATCAGATACTGCTCAGTCTATTCTTATCTTTCTTCATTACATGCCTTTGTTTCAAAGATAATGATTATATCCATCAAAGCCCATTTTAATTAACAGATTCAGCCCTTTTATTTGTAACATTTCCACCTTCTTTTTTTTTTTCCCCTCAGAACATTTATCAGATATATCTGTCAAAAATACTTCTTGCCTACACAAATATTATTCTGAATTCATGCTCCAAATGTGAAAAGGGCAATCTATTTGCCCCTGGCTAGGACTGTTCTGTGACTGATCAAAAATTGGGGTCTTGTGAAATGATAGTCTTGGGATAGATGATTGATGTCACTAATTGGAGCCTGTGCTTTCAGGCTGGCTAGACACACCAAAGACTAACTGGACATGAAAACTGAATTCACATCTCACCCTTCCAAATGAGCTCTCTCAGCTGGGCTTGGAGCACATTGTTTAATCAGAGAGGAGCAGCCTCTGCTGAGACTCCTGGTGTTGTTCCTGTTTGTCATTAAATGGAGGTCATCAGTCATCGTGGCTCTCCCTCAACCTCTGTATTAAATTCCCTGTAAATAAAACAAAGGCACTGCTTGGTGATGTTTGTCAGAGCTGCAGGTGCCTTTCTTGACTGGACACCAAGTATAAAAAGAAATCTTTATAAAATCAAAAGTTTCCATTTGTCTCGAAAGGTGAGGGTAGGATTATGGATAATTGAAGGTGGGAGAACAAAACTGCCAGATCTGAAACATAAACACATTGTCTTTCCATCCATCAGAAAATCGATTTTGCTTGCTCTTTTTCTCACCTGATTTGTCTTGGAAGTTCATATTTTAGAGATAACAAACTTCTTTTTACCTCATCAGGCAACTTGAAGAAACAGAATTTTGCTTCCTAAGTTATAATACAATGCTGAGTGTTTAACACTGCTTTTGCTCACTGTATTAGCTTACAGAGAGTTGGGTTTGTTTCCAAATATACACCCACAATTCTAGTAAGGTCCTTTCTTCATGCAACATCTAATTCTTTGGATCTTCTACCTCTCCTCCAGCAAAGTCCTTTTCTTCTCTGTTTAAAAACTCTCTACCAACATGCCTGGAAATGTGAGGACTTCCTGATTATTTAAGCTAAAATGTACATTTGGTTGCACAGGTGCCTACACATGCAAATAGATCAGTTATGTTTTTAAACTAAGAAATATATAGATTTAGCTTATAATAAAAACAGGAACACAAAGAGAATGGGTTTGATGCTTTGCATTTGGGAATAATGTAGCCAGGAATAACATTCCTTCCTACCTGCCAGTACATAGAAAAGTGTGTTTCTTGATATTGATCAAATAAAATACATTTTATTACACTACAGTTGCAGATGGAGAGACATAGGGGAACCCTTATAACAATGAGAATTATATTTGGAGGAAAAATAGCTTCAGGAATGAAAACTAAAGAATATGGCTTAGATAACGTGATAATGTTCTTTGTAGAAAGCCCTGAACAGATCAGACTGGAACTTACTGACTGACTCAGGATTATAGAGAGCTCTTGGCTATTTGTCTGCAAGTACCCTTTGAATTGTGCGTGGATTTATCTGCTAATCTCAGGAGTTGATAAAATTTACCTAATCCAGCACATTGCAAGTCTTCATCTCCCATCAGCTTTTATTCCCTACTTGGATCTTTCTGCCTTATGTGACTTGAATAAAAATTTCCATCAGACCTCTAGGTTCCTCTGCAAGAATGCCTGTTCACCCGAGGGCAGGTCCACAAGTGAGGCAGAAGAGTTCCCTGAAGCAGCACAGAATCCAATGCAATCTACTCGGTAGCAGAGTCTGTGTCTCAGTTAAACCCAACTCAAAACTTCACCAAGTTTAAGTGGGAATTAACTCGGCCATAAGTGTTGTTCTGGCCTTCTGCAAAGATCTGAAATTCTGCCAGAATTTATACCTGGAATGGGCTTGTTATAATAATTTCAAATTAAGGCACAATAACATTTTGTACTTGCAGGTGGCACAGAGGAACGAAAGGGGCTGATCTTGTAGCAAAGAAATGAAAATGAGATGTCAGTTAAATTAGTTAACTGCACAGCCAGAGCCAATGTGAGATGCTTCAGTGCATCTTAAGACCTTGAGTTAGAAGGTAAAAGCAGACCCAGTGATCACAGCAGCATGTTGGGCTGCAGCTCTTTGCTCTCAGCAGCGGGCACGATATGGCAGCATTTGCATTTGATCATTCTGTTTTCTGCTATTCATATTCCCCAGTACTTGTCATTATTTTGATGAGACCTACAACCAGAAATGCTCATTAAAACAGCAGGTAATTATATACATTTTCCTCTTTTCTTTTGCTCTGCTACCTGATTTTAGCTATGACCCTGAATTCAGCTGCAGTCCTGAGGATGAACACATGTGGAATGTGGACTGGGTGTTAAATGTGTCCACAAAGTACCTTCTATTCCTTGCTGGTAGCTGAAAGGCAAGAGGTTTGTTCAGGGTCAGAGAACAACACGTGCCTCCAGGCCATGGAGCCCTCAGATTGCAGCTCCTCCTCTGAACTGCAGAGTTTATGGACCTACATCCACCTTACGGACTTCCTTTGGAAGATTCCCTGTATCTTTGAGCCAGTGAAACCATGAAGTGAATGCTCATGTAAGCATCAAAATAAACATTTTACTAGGAAATTCCCGGAAGTCCATGGCCCTTGTTGATGGTCTCCTGAGAGTCCGGGAACCACGCTAGTGTTTAACTGAGCTAAGCTCTCTTGGAAGCATGGACAGCAGGATACAGACAATAATAGATCATGGGGTTCCATCCCTGCTTTACTGCCCATTAGCACCAAACATTTCTGTGAGCAGGCTCAGTCTTTGGTGGTGTTTGTAAACCTTCCAGTGTGAATCCATTTTATTTCTCACATTATTCTCAATGTAGAGCCATTTGGGAGCTTCTGTTGTGAAAATGGCCCTTGAGCACAAGCAAACTATGTTTTCATCCTCTCTTTACCCCTTTTGAGTTTCCAGTTTGTAATGAAATGTAAATTCAAGTCAGTTTTGACTGAGGTGTACTCCTGTTCCTGAGGCTTTGTGCGCTGCCTCAATGACAAGCAGTTTTACATGTAACATTTAGCTTTTCTTTAGTTTCTCTGATCTGATCTCATCTCCAGTCAGTTCCTGGGGGAATTTGTTTTATCATGTTCCCAACTCTTCACTTTCACACATCTAAAGCATCATTTTTCTGTTCTGAAAACCCAGCATCTGTTGATGTTCATCCTGAGCAAAATGAAATAATAGAGGCAAGGGCATACGAATAAGAGCACTAAAAAAAATCACAGTTGGTTGCCATTTCCAGGAATATGCAGTACTTCTGCAAGACACTCCTATGATTACCTTGCATTTGGAAGTACTGCAAACTCTTCCAACAACTTTCATGGATGTTTGCCTCAGAACTGAATGGCTCCAGTTTAATTTAAATGTAAATGAAAAGTACATAGTGTTTAAATGTTCAATAGACACATGGAGGATTTTACACAGAGCAGAATTGTTCACGTACTGTGTTCTTCAGCGCTTATTATTCATTTATTGCTACATCTAAAATCTTTAATCAGATCCAGATGATATTCTCCCTCCCTCCCCATCCATGTAGATGGCCTTTAGGAAGATGTCCCCAGAACTACACCAGCTTGGCTTCTGTGAGATACTGCTGTTTGCCTAAACCCTGGCTGGAAAATAGCTTTCATGATTGCAGAGCGTAACTAATGCCTTCTAATACTGTCTTTGCAGCGAGTAGCAAAATCCAGGCAAATGCAGTCGTCAGTTCCTGCAGCAGTTCTGGATCCTGGCAGAGTCTCCTCAGGAGCTCCTGGCCTCTTTTCACTGCAGCAAACTGCATGTTTGAAAAGAAGGGCAACAGGGAGTCTCTGTAACTTGCAGCTTGCAGAGGTTTTAGAGGGATTGTTCTACAGTCCCAGAGCTCAGAATAAGAAGGCTTGTCCATATCCTTAAAGCCTCTATTATGTTATACTTTGTACAGCCTTTTTTTCTTAGGAGCCCACTATACTTGTAAAGTCTTTCTTACCGGTAATTTAGGTGTTATTCTGGACATTCCATTGCTGTCAGTATGGATTTTGATCTACTTTATGTCTCTATAATCTCCAGGCTCCTCTTTTGCAATTAGAAAATGTTATTTTTTAACAAAAGCACAAAATAGGATCAGGTCAATACTTTTGGTGCACATACCTGTAGTACTACAATGCTCTTCTCCCTGCCCTGGGCCTGAGGACATCCAGGTGGGTGAGCAGTAACAGTGCACCTGTTTAGACTTGTTCAGAAATTACAGTTCTGATATGATTTTCCTTTCTATGAAATAGCTACAATATAGGGATTGCAAAAAAAAAAAAAAAAAAAAGGTCATCTTGGCTGCCTGAATTGTTGTATCTTCTAGTTCTTACTACAATCTATTTAATGCATCTGACAAAAAAATATTCCATTTTTTATCACCTCCAGCTTTTGCCAGTCTGGACTTTTCCTTATTTCTTATATCTGCTCAAATTAATAAGTGTAGAATTTGCTTTAAATGCCATAACATTAAAAATAGATAGATTGAACCGTACTGAATTTCACATTATTTTTAATTCTCTGACTTGCACAGAGATCTCTAGCGTGGGAACCTGTGAACAGTGTGGGCAATTCATTCTTCACACTGTCCAAGAGCTATGGATTTAATCCTATATGTGACAAATTTGTCAAATTAACAGATTCTTCAACGTTGTTCTAGCTGCTGTGGGGGGAAGTAAATAGAGATGGAAAATGCACCCAATCTCACTAGGAGCTGGCTCCAGCCTTGGCTAAGATGTAGCAACCACAAAAGTAGGTGATGGTGATGCTACAGGGGAAGTTTTAAAGCAGGTTTAGTGGTACAGGAATTTCTGGGTAGGACACTGCCCGAGGCTGGACCTCAGCTCTCCTGCAAATGCAAAATGAACACCATGTACAAAGGGAATGCAATGCACCAAGTACCCACAGCTTTATACACGTGTCTGCTCTGCCCCGTTCGTGCAAAGAGGGGATGAATTCAAATCAACAAGGTCTGGTTGGTAACTGACACTTTCACTCCAAATATTGGGCTGAACGTAGAATACAATATACCAGAGGGCACTATGTGGCAACAGAAGTTCCCCAAGCAAGTGTATCCTCATACACCACATTTTAGCAGAAAGTAATTATTGAATTACTCTGCAGAACAGTTACGTGATAAATAATTTCAATCCTTTAGTGCTCACTTTAAAGAAGCCACATAAATAATTACTGCTTTACTGACAGCAGTTTAGTTGGTCTAAGAACCCAAGATTAATAACACAGTCTTGGGCTTTTTCTCTGGAATAATAGCTTAGGTGCCATTTCTAAACATTATATATCTTTATCTTGGACTCTGATTACTGTCAGCTCATCCTGACCAGAGGACCTGTGAACATGTAGCTAAAATGGAGATTTCTTTCATCTCACTAAATCTCTTTTCCTTAATGCCTGTTTTTTGCAATAGTCAGGATTCTAGTGAGGCAATCTTAATATATTATTTTAATCTGGGAAATTAGTTGCTGTAGGTTCTGGTTCTACAGATCAATGGGCAATAAAAATCATTTTGACTTGAGCGAGATTTCCTTTTGCAAGGATGCAAAGAGAATACTGAAATAATTTTGACTATTATTGTTTTGGAGACTGAAATTCAAATGCAAGGTCACACAAAAGAAATATTGCACTGAAATCTCTGACAAAGGGAAGTTTGCTCTTTGCTATAGCTATAATTGTCTGCAACTGTGTAAAGAGAAAACACATTAAAAGTCTAAACAAGTAACAATTGCTATGTTAGGAGGGACAACCCCATCCCCCATACTATTATAAATTATGTTCTAAAGAAAGAAGAAAGGGAATATTTTTGAAAGCTTCTAGCTGACTTGGGAATCTAAGTTTCATCATGAGTGACAGGGGGTCAAAACCACCAGGTTGTATCTTCAAAAGCATTTTTGGAAAGTAATTGGACTATAGTTGCTATTTGAACACTCTGCTAGGTGTCCATTTGCCTTTGAGGAGTTAAGTGTGTTTTAATGTCTGTGCCTATGTGATTTAGACTTTAAGACCTGTTCAATGTCTTTTACCACTTGGGCTTCCAGCTGCCCAGTCACTTACGAAAGCAGGATATAGCTGTTCAAATCCTTTAGACCTTGTGGTGCTTAGTGCAATGGCATGAAAAAAATTGAACCTGGCTGCTTAAAGATAGAGCTTGAACACTCAGCAGCACATTATAAAATGCCTACTTAGGTTAGGCTTGAATTCAAA
The DNA here is from genome assembly GCA_035584755.1 of Thripadectes ignobilis. Classification (NCBI taxonomy): domain Eukaryota; kingdom Metazoa; phylum Chordata; class Aves; order Passeriformes; family Furnariidae; genus Thripadectes; species Thripadectes ignobilis. The sequence goes on along the minus strand of JAWMRC010000034.1, from coordinate 14,303,928 downwards.
GCCAAAATCACAGAAGTGCTCATGGTGTTTGTTGAACAGGGTCCCGTTAGTGTCTGGAGAGAGTGATCAAATGCCTTTGTGCAAATGAAGAATGAAGACTCCAAACCAGAATGTGCTTTAGTTCACAGTGTTGCTGATAGTCCTGGTTGCTCGTGCCTGCCTGGGAGCCAAAATATCACGTGGGAGCTGCTTGTTCTTTGCCCCAGTAAAAAACAGGGTTTAGATTAGTCTTTTAACATTTGGCTGTTTGCAGAGTTCTGCTTTTATTCTAAAAGGTTTGAGAGGGACCTTCACCTGGCTGTTTTAACTCTAGGTTGCATCTCAGTATACTTGTGTCTGGAGGGTAACACAGTCTTTAGTTCCTTTCACCCTGGGCTTGTTTAGAACAGACACGAAAAGTGGGGATCTGTGGAATGAGCTGAAGAGTCTCCAGTACTGCTCTGACACTGGACTGCTGTGTAACTTGGGTGCTTTGGCTGTTTGGTTTTAACTTATCGTCCCTGAAACATAATTTTCTTCATGATAAAATGTGAAGGAGAGGTTGCACTTCAGAGACACATGCCTGGCTATAAAACATCGGTTTTTTGATCTCAGTGTTTCCAGGTCTCCTGGTAATGTCCCTAATGTATTCATTAGAGAGACAATGGATCAGTGTGGCACCGAACCAGGATAAGATTCACACCAGGAGATGTGAAAACACAGTATTGAGAAGGGAATTATTTTCGTGTATGGAATAGAAATAACCTGAAGATCCATGATTTGGTTTTGATTTCCACAAATATTTTTCTCCCTCTTCTTACATTTCCATTCAGAAATTGCCTTTCTGTAGAGAGACTTTGTATTTTTTCCTTTTCTGAAGTGAAATGGCATATCCTGTAAACTGTTGTCTTAAACAGTAATGACTTGCTCAGGACTCCTTGCTGGTGACTAGTGAACCACAAAGATCTCCTGAGGTGAACAATGGGAACAAGGCATTATCACATTATTTACTTGAATTCAGTAGGAAATTTTGTACTGAAGGGGGTCTGTGTGTGTGTGTTTGTTCCCCAAGAACATTTGAGTGTTTGACCTAAACACATCAAGTAGGCATGGAAGTGTGGGGGTGGTTTATTGCAATACTGTTTTGTTTTTACTAGAATCCAAGTTTGATGGTTGTTATTTCTAGTTCATCGTGTGTTCTATCAAATAAAGAAACAGACCCAATAGGTGACTAAACATTTTCTATCTGGCACCACATATAATCTGTTGTAATATTCCTTTTTTTGTAAGTCTACAATATTTTTGCAGTTAATCACTGCCAACTAACTCACACAACTAAAACTGATGTGGGAGTGGCAAACTGTGAACATTTGTAACAAGGCTTTAGCAGACACTCTGAAGACCAGGAGTAACTGTGAAGGAATTAATAAAAGTCAATGACTCAGCCAGTTCCAGACATAAATCCTAAAAGTGATGAGAAATCTTGCAACAAATTGATTCCATTAGGCTTCAGATTGGAGGGCTTGTCTACTAAAATGGGATTGCACTCAGTTATTTGGATTATTTGTAGCATACTATTAATAATAATAACATTTTTATCTTTGAATTATGTCAATGATTACATTTGTTCAAAATGTCTGTAGCCTTTTTATGAGAACAATCTTTCAGTCATGAAATTTCCCATCCTATAAACTGCCAGTCAAATTCTGGGAATCTTATGGCAACCTGGTTTTTTCTGCTTCACCTTCCTCTGTTTAACTGGAAGAGAAGTGATAAAAGGAAATTAAAAGCAATGCAACATAAGAATTCTAGCCAAGATTTAGGAGGATACAATAACCTCAGCATACCCATGAGATTGTTATCATCAGAAGTGGATCAAACCAGGTCCAGCCACACTGAACCAGATCCAACTGCACCAAAACAGATAAATGCCCAGGTTTTCTCCCTATTCCTACTAAATGTGAAAATAACTTTGCACAATCTATGCCAGGTTTTGCTGAATAATACCTGGCATCTCAAGCTTAGCTATTTGTCAGCACATTTTGGGCCACTGCTCTGTCTACCCAGGGACTGACTCACCTTTGAAAGCACGACCAATCTGGATTGGCAGTTTCTAGCAAGGCTGCAGATAAAAAAAAGTCTGATATTAGAACTAAAATAGTTCAGATTTTCAAATCTAGAAGTTTAAAGGTATGTATACATGTTGATTTACACCTATGTGCATACAGAGATCTCTGAAGAGTAGCAGACTTGCATCTGTGTTACAAATTGACTTATAGCTGGGCAATAGTTCAGCTGAAATAGATAGCTAAGGTTATATTAACCCAGTAAAAAATGCGAGTTCTAACTCGAAAAATCCAGCATCTTTTAACAGAAGTCAAGTGATTTTCTCATTTGTCTGGACAACTTCTATCAAGTTCATTCCTCTTTCTTGATTAAATCTTTTCTAATGATTTCTGCCCGAATGAGAAGCAGAGAAATGGTAGTCACAAATCACTCCTTAGACAGACTCTGACAGCAACGTATATAACTCATTTATGTTCAGCTGGATGTAAATCTTTAATTCTTCCTCTTAACTGTAAGGGAAAGGGTTCCATCAAGCAACAAATATCCTAAGGGCGTAAATTCTAAGATAGGAAACTTCTATTGTGTTATAGTTGGCAGTAATTAGAAAATTGGAAAAAAATGTTGCAAGTTTATCAGGAATAAATGTCATCATGAAAAAAGGGAACCAATGTAATAATGCTAAACATTTAAGTTATTACAGTCCATTTATCTCATAGAATTTATTTAGCTGGAGGAGAACAAAAGGCAACTTTTGCTTCTTCTGTGCATTTTTGTAATTGGAGTGTATAAACAGTTTGGTCTGTGATTTGGAGCACTTCAAAATGAGTGACAGACACCTTTTGGCTTGAGTAGAGTCACTTCTATAAGAAGAGCATCCCAGTCAAGACCAATAGCTACAAAAGCTTTTTGATGCAATGAAACCTTCCAGTGAAAGTTATAGGTGAAGATTCAGTTTATCCAAAGGATTCTCTTCTTACCTTATTTTCTGAGGTAGAAAATAGAGGTGGACTCGAAGGGTGCTCTTTTCCCCAGGCAGCAATCGCTGGGAGAGACAGAAGGATTGCAGCCTCTTAGCTCCTTGGGCAAACCTTTGCTTACAGAAAATTGGACATGTCTTAGCTGCACAACACAACTTCCCTCAGCTTGGCCTTACAGACAGAAGGGGGAGGAAAATATCCTTTTCCCTCTCAATCACCTTTCATTTGTTATTTTTCTCTTTTATCTACTTTTCCTCATCAGGTTGAATGTCGCTTTTGCTGACAGAGAACTGGGCTGCTCTGTGCAAGATAACAAACATGTGCTCTTTCTCCCACTTTCTTTATATAAAATAACATTTCTTATTCCATTTGCTTTGCTGCCAGCTCTTATCTGTAATTTGGATCATAGACCAGGACTGTCATGTTCCAGGAACACTGAATAATATAATGACTGGCAAATTGTGAGGATATTTTTCTTTTTCAGTTTTTTCTGTTGTTCTGAATTTTTTGATGTTTCAAAATAGATTTGGTAACTATTCATGCTCTATAGAAAAAGCAGAAATAAAAGCCTTTTATCCTCTTCATTTCTGGATGCTACGTTGGCTTGTTTTCAAGTGTTGTCTTTCCCTTCTTTATTAAAAATCAGAGATGGCTTTTTTCAGTGATGCTGATGTGAGTCAAAGTCTGATCCAAAACTTACTGCTGTTGGTGCCAAAAATTTTGGTCGTTTTCCCCTGGTGTGGAACACCAGTACAACTGGTGTGTCTTACTGTATGGGGAGGGAATCAGGTCCCTCTCTTTTTTTCAAACGATGTCATTAGCATTCTGGATGAACAAAAGTCTTTCTGCTCTTGCTCTGGATTCCTGTCACCTTTTCCTGCTCTTGTGACTGTTTGAACACCCCTTTAGACTATACACTCTTTTGGGAAATGACCCCAAAAGTTTGAGTACATACAATCACTAATACCATGGATTTCTGGATTTGATTCTGGCTTTTAGACACCTCCATTGTATAGATCTTTGAGATTAATAAAAATAGGTTATAGAGCCACTTCCAGAAACTCCTCTCACTAATCATGGTGCCAGAATAGGGACCAGCAAGTAAAATCAAGAAGAGCTGTATCACAAAAGAAAGCTTCCACTGCTCATTGTTCACCAGGAGAAACTGAACTGGAAATCAGTGACAAGAAATACTCGAGCAGAGCCTGCCTCGAGTCAAGTGTCCAACAGGGCCTGGACAAGGTCACATTCCCTCAGTACACTGCTGGGTTTTGAATGGCAAAGGGTGCCATAACCCTCATATTGGGAATCTGTTCATCTTCCCTTACCTGCACCCTTTGAATGGTGCTGAGACAGCAGAGAATTGTGCTGCAGCAGAGAATTGGGCTTTCTGTGCTCCAGCCTAAACGGGACTTCAGAAACTTGAGAAATGAATCATTTCTGCACTATTACTTACTCTGAGAGAAGCAGTTCTAATAAATTCAAACCAGCTACTCCTTCATTCATGCCCTTGACTTGTGTGTGTGGCAAAAATGCCTTCCACAGAAACTGGCATCTGAAGAGCCCCGACATCCATCACATGCCAAGTTCAAACGACAAAAGTAAATAAGGCAGCGAGAGGCAGTGCTCAGCCAGCAGCTGCCATTCCAAACACCAAGCCAGCCCAGAAGGAAGCAGGAGGCCCAAAACACGAGCCAAAAAGCAGAAGGGAGGTATGGATCCGAATCAGAGCCCTCAGCAGGGCTGCAGTCAGGTATTGGCTGCTGCAGAGTCAGCCAGAGACGGGCACTCAGGTGGCACCAGCCCCGTAACTTCATTGATGCCAATTCCCAGCACTTCAGGATCTACTTCACAGGGAGTCTGGGCTCATGGAGAGGATGTTGTCAGAAAGCTCTTGGCCAGGGCTGGATTACTGTAAATGAATGTTTACAAATAAGCCACTTACCACCTGGGCTTTGTAGATAGCCACAAATGTCTGTTTATCACAGAACCTCATTCTCCACAGCCAGGCAGAGCAACGTCAGGTGCCAGTGTTAAAGGGAAAATGGAAAATGTAGCAATGGCAAAAAGGGACATTTGCAGTATCTGATGTAGGTTCTGCCAAGACCGAGGCTGAGGAGTTAAATGAGCTGGAGAGGTATTTATGGGAAGGGAAGTAACCAGCTTGAAAGGATGAAGAAGGAAACAAGACCTGTGAAGGTATTTGATTACCACAAACAGAGAGCAGCTGCCTCACACATCCCAGACAAATAAAGTTTGAGTTGCAATTCATTTCATTCTATAAACCCCACCATCTACAGGAAGAAAAACAGAAGGTAGAAGTAACAGAACCTCTTCCCTATGCTGGTCCCAAAAATTAACACTGAAAAAGCCCAGTACTTGTAGCCCACATAGGAGGCAATTGCCTGTATTTTGTGACATCTGCTCTAGTTTCACTTGAATAGATAATGCCAGATAAGTGAAAGAGAAGGGTTTAGGGAATGACTACACAAGTGACAAAAAATAGAATTGTTCTTGAAGGCTGTGGGAGGCACCTAGTGGCAGTGATGCACTTTAAGAATGTTAATTGCCAAATAGATGACTGAAAATTGTGAGTTTTAATTGTGTTTAAGTGTCACGAACTAAAAATACTATTCAAACTGAAAATGCAAAACGTATTAAAAAATGTTTGAAACTAATGGTCAGGTTATAATTCTAGGTTTCAAAATGCTGAAAACCAGGATGCTACCTATTTATGCAGCTAAAACAAGGGGCCACAGCTCTGGTCCATCCCTCATGCTCTGCAAAGGAAACAGTTCCAGCTGCCATGGGCACGGTGCTTGTGTCTTAGACAGCAGCAGAGAGGTACTGGTTATACAGATTTTTCTTATGCCTGAGTATCACTGTGATCAGGTATGAGAATGTTATTGTTTTCTGGCAGGAATATCATGAAGGAGTATGAGGGATTGTGGCCATGACAGCAAGTGACCAGCTCTGCTGTGGTTTTGGGGAATTTCTTATTTAGCAGGTGAGTTAATATTGCTCCTCTTGGCACTCCCCATCACCCCTGTCCCTCCCGGGCAGGTAGCTCTGTTCCTCTGAACACGGGGGTTAATGTGCCCTCTGACCCATCAGCAGATCCTCTGTGTGACCTGTCCTTCCTGAACAGATGTTTCTTGACTGAAATCGGATATTTTGGCTGGGATCCTGCCATGCTGGCAACTGGGAGAGTTTGGAGATGTGTCTCTGCAGTGTGTGCTTTGTGCATCACTTCCACAGAACGAACTGAGTTGCTGTTCAGGAGCCTTGACTCAAGCAAAGAATAAACCTCGAGCCTATCTTTGGACTGCTCACTTTGCATGGCAGCTTCCGGAGTTGATTTTTAATTTGTTTGTTTCTTTAGGTGGGGAGCGTTTGTCCTTTTTTAGTGTTTTTTGTTTGGTTGGGTTTTTTGGGGTTTTTTTCCCCTTTAATTGCATCTCTAAGTTCTTCCTTTCTCACTGGGAAAGTGCAGTGTTTCACAAATTACAGTACACGGAAAGAAAGTAGGGCTTAGCTATTTTTTGAGCTTCCCAGTGTGCATTTCTTCTGGTGCCATTACTGAGGCTGAAAAAAATAGCTCTATTAAACGAAAAGCTTTGATACAGAGGGAGAAGATTATCTGATATTTCTTTCCTTGTTAAATTATTATACTGATGCATAGCCAGAAAGGACTGTATTTTTCTCGCAGACAGAACATAGGACCAAACATTTTCGTAATGGGAAGATGTTATTAAAAGTTGCTCTACAAAATGTTTGTCATTATGAGTTGTGGATAATGTAAGAGTTACAGGGGAAAGACAGGCTGGTATTTCAGGGAGTTTGCAGGCACACAGGAGCTCTGTAGGAGGATTTAGGTGGTTGAAGGAAGAGAAGAGCTGAGTGGGATGTGAGTGAGGAATGATGTCAGGGCTGGGGAGCCCACTCGAGGTGGGGAACCTTGCTTGAGCCTGAAAGCAAAGCTGCTGTGTCTGCAGGAAACAGGACTGAAGGGCTTTTCCTTGCCTCAGGCTTCCTCACAGTTGCCTTAGGTGGTCCCTCTTGGTGTGCCAACACGTGTGGGCACTTCTGTGAGACACCCATGTCTCAGAGCTGAGCTGGAATTGCATGAGGCAACAAGTGCTGGGCTTCAGGCTCCTCACTGCCTGGGTTTGTGGTGCCTGCTGGGTCTAGTCTGTTAATAGACTAGAAAATAAGTTTGATTTCTGAAGTTCATTTGATTTCAACTGCCGTGGATTCAAAGAGAAAGTATTCAGGAACACAACTTTTTTGAAGGCATGGCAAAATTCTACCCTTTTCTGTCCTCTGAAATCCCCCTAAGTGGCTTCTCTGATCCAAATAATCTCTGCTTTAAGATGGCAGAGCACAGCATGAGTTATTTTATTTTGCAGCACAAATGTATCCTGTACTGGGTGTCTGAGGAAGACCATTCAGCAAGTATAAAATAACAACTGATTTTGACAGAAATGCCTTGTACACTGGAGGATCTTCAGACAATCAGAAAGAGGCTTTCACGCATTTTTTTTCTTCAGCTACATTGTAGAATAGAATGTGAAAATCCAGATTTGTGACATTCTGGGTGATTCCTGCTCCCCTAATGAACAAAAAAGAAAAGCCCACACTGCCGAGCTGGGGTGGTTTTCATCTGTGACAAATGCACTGACATGATTTTTCTGTGATTATTCGTTTTCCTTAATGGGTTTGAGGGGAGAGGAAGTTCCTTGGCAGTATTATGGAAAGAAGCAGCAACTTTGTAGAGAGGAGACATAAGTCGTGTAGTACATCCTGGCTCTGCAGCTGAGCTGGAGAACAAAATGCTGTGCTCTCCCCTGCAAGATGGAAGTGATGCAAATTCCACCTCCCATGAGGCAATCTCTGGTTTTAGCTGGGAGAAGGTCACTCCTGAATACAATATAAGGAGTGAAAGAATAAAGGACAATAAAGGAAATATAATTTGGACTATAAGTGAATAAAAGCAAATAAAAGCACAGCCGTGGATGAGGAGTGCATGTTCAGTAAGGAATGATGAAGCATTTACTGCAGACTTTGCTGCAAAGAGCCACTGAAACTGTTGGCTGTGCCTGTTCAAAACGACATTCTGGTCAGAAGAGGTTTGTGTGTGTGTAGCATCTCCATATTCAAAAGATGAATATTCCAAGGTTTGGCTGTCAGTATTTCCAGAGCACCAACCAGCCCCTGCAGGATGTGAGATCTGCAGACAAGAGCAAGGTTCAGTCAATTATTAGCTGCTGGTGTTATCAACATTTTACTCAAACTATTTTCTCCTCCACCCAGTGTGCATCTTCCTCCTGGTGATATTCTCTGTGTACCATTTGTCCTCCTAAAGAAGTTTTGACATCTCTAATTAAGTTGTCTTCCTCAGGCTGTGATTGAACCCTGTTCCTAATACCTGAGGAGCAGTAAAGGCTTCAGCAGGCTGCTTAGATTCCCAACATTAAACTAATTTTTTTTTTTTTGGAAGGTGATAAACAACTTCTAGTTTTGATATTCCCTTAGTTTGAAGGTATGAGAAATTATTTATAACCTCACCAAATAATGGACAGTCTGGCTTTTAAGAACTAATTCTGGGATGCTTTTTGCATGCTATCTGTTGGTTTGCTGCTATTAGCAGGCGATATTAAGCAGCCTTTCAGGAAAATAAAAATATAGTACTGAAAAATATCCTTCCATCACGGGGATGATATGTAAACTTGCAGTATGTTCTATTGACTACAGATCAGATATTTTAATGCATAATATATAATCTAAATGCACAATATTCAGCTCACCACTTGTGAAACATAATACCCAGAAACTTCCTTTTGTAATTCTGCTCTTTGCTGCTGCTGCAGGAATCCACCCATGCGGATATTCACAGTTGCTAAGCTTCAGAACCCAAAGCCTCCCCCGCAGTCACCAGCAGAGAGTAGGAAATGCCCACAGGGTAGCACGAGCACTGAGTTTGGCCCTTTTTCCTCCAAGAACACATACCTACCTATTCCTCCTCCCCCCTTTTTTTCCCATTTTGGAGATGGCAAATTATGACAGACGAGTGATACATGAATGGCTAAATGAGGAGGTGTCACATCACTAAAGAGTCACATTTAGTTGATCTGTGTAGAATTTGAAACAAAAATGCCAGAAGGAAACATTCTACAATCAACATGATTTTAAGTTTTCTAAAACCTGCTATGTAAGACCCAGGTTTTCCAAGAAGCATTTGATATTTGCTTAACTCGAGATACTTTTGGAAGGTCAAAGCTTGGTTTTGTTTTATTTTGCATTTTCTTCCAGGATATTATGAGCACAGACTAAAACTTTAGGCTTTTGCAGTGGCAAAGTTGTTAATTGTGCTGCAATTTTTTTCTTGTCTTGAACTGGTTTGTGCTTTTATTCTCTGTTTGTAAGTAGATATAAGCAAATGCTTAGCTTGGAGAATGCTTAAAGGAACACAGGCAATGCCCAGTCACGCCTGCTTTTGTACATTAACCACAGAAAATCACCGGGGGAGAGAAAATTTCAGTTGCATTTGGTAAAGGTAAATTAGACAGCCTAAAACTGCTCTGTTGGGAATTAGCCTGAGCAAATTAGCCATTGGTCAAGGAGGGTGTTTGGCAAAGACACATTGAACAGTGCTTAAAAGTCCCTTTTGACTCGATTTTTCTGTCATGTGTCAGCACCTGGTGAAGATGCTGATGTCAGTGGTACATTTAGTACTGTAATCATCCTTGACAAGATGAAATATGGCCTCCAAATTCCAAGAACGTATGGGATTATTGAGAAGGAAAATTGTGTGAACAAGGGCAATTATAGCAATAACTATCCGTGACATACTACATGGAGCCAGCCAAGCATAACATAGATATAATGAAAATATTTTTAAAGGCAAACATGATGTAAACCAGGGCCAAAATGTTCTAATTTATTATTCTGTCACGAATGATAAATGTTAATAACCTCTGTGCTCCACAGAATAGCAAGAAAGCTTTCTTTATGTACGCCTTGCTACATGATTTGAAGGGATACAAAGGGAAGAAGGTTTATTTGTAATAAGTATTAAAAGAGCATGAAAAACCTTCCTCATCTAAATTCCAATCTTTAATTTTTTAGGATATAATTGCTCTAGATATTTTTCATCACACACCCTGCCCCATCTACACACCTATGCAACACTGAGGAGCCAGCTGGCAGCCTATAAATCATCTTGGAACCAGCTTTAACCTTGGAAACCCAAGCTACAGGATTGCATCCCTAGGATGGGGCTGTTTGTTCACTGAGATGTAACATTTCTGGATTTACATTATCATTTTGAGACAAAAGTGCAGTGATACTAAAGTTTTAATACGGGATATATGAGTTAAAGAAACAGCCACCAGAGCCAAAGCTTCGGTCCCTGAGCCACTCAGGCAAGACCTGAGCCTGTGTTGGGTTTCAGCACTGGCTGTACTAAACTCCAGCAGCTCTTTCTGCTGGTAAGGCTCAGCACATTTCTTCTGTGGGCATCAATTCAACAAAAAACATTGCCTGCACATTAGCTAGGCACACCTGACACTCACAGTAGGACTTTCCTGTGAGTCAAGCCCTGCTCGTTTCATTGCAACAATAGCACTGATGGGAGACCGTAATTGCTATGCTGTTGTTTAAAATCCATGTCGGAAGAATAATTTTAACAAATACAAAGTGGTTTTAGGAAATTAAGGTTTCTCATTTATTTGAAGGGGAAAAACAACAAAACTAAATTATTTTACTACTTACTGGCAAAGCCAGTCTCGCTACATTACCTATTTTTAAAACTCACATCTCATTCAATTAAGATTTCATACCATTGACAAAATGATGCTGTCCCGAAAAAAATACTGCAATAGCTGCTATACACAAGCCCATAAATAAACTGCAAGACTTTCAAGCTTCAAAAGACTGAGGACAGGAAGAGATTGTTTAAAGATTCATTTGAACACTTCTTATTCAGTACATTTGCTTCACTCAGTACCAACAAAAACACATTGAGTCAAACAAGAAGAATGGACTTCGATGGCAACCCAACTCGTTTGTTCTTTGTGGGTTTTTTACTAGTTTATCAAAACCAAAAGAAACCCCATTCCCAGTGCAGTATTATAAATACAGTGCTCCTGCTCCAGATCTCATGTGACATGAACAACAAGATCAACTGCTTCATCACAAGCCACGTTCAACAGTTAAAGCACGGGATGCAGGTTATCCACGGTGGATCTCAGGAGATACAGGGTAATAAATACTCCCTTGAGACATAATACATCTCTGTCACATTCAAAAGTATAAAACCAAATACATTTTCATGCTCATCTTATTTTTGGTGAGCAATTTTAAAACGGGGTATAGCTGGATGAAAAAATTATTTAGCCCTCCATACTACTGTCATTCTGTGCTGTCATTGGTATGTCACATGTATTTTCAAATGGACTTTGGGCAGTGACATCAGCACAGGAGGAAATGCAGGCAATGAAAATTGTGTAGAGGGGAATAATCTTAAAATTATGATTTTTAAAAAAACCTTTTGTGTGTTGTCTGGTTCGTTCACAGAACTGCTTGTGCTATTATACAATGATTAGAAGAGAAATGATCAAGGAGGGTTTCGATCTATATCTCTGGTCACAGTGTAAAAAAACCAAAAACAAACCAAAAAACAGACCCACAACACAAAAACTCGTATGCTCCAGTATAAAAAATATGCTTAAATATGTTGTCTGCACACAATACAAACTCTGAACTCTGTTATCACAGTACTGTTCTGTTACAATCCCTTCTGTACATTCCAAGGGCTCCGTCTACTGTGTCTTTGGGGGGGAGAAAAATCATTTTCAGGCCAAGAAAAGCCCATATTTGCACAGTTGTAAGACAGAGCAATGCAGAAAAGGGTAGGAAAAAGCCATGCACAAAAGCCAAAATAAAGACACAGCCATTTACATATCTAGCTTTTACTGACCCTCTGTTTAGAGTTAGTTGTCAACAATTGGAGTCATTTAGCAGTAAGAAACACACGATTAAAGCCTATATATTTCATGCATGTATATGTGTGATATGAAATATGCCACATTGGGCTCTGTTCCAGCTGCAGAAAGCCAGCATAGATCTGGTGCAAATAAGTTAATTTCTTTAGAATGTTTTAATTTGTAGTCCCAGACAAACTTGGCTAAGGTCTGGGGTTTCAGATTGGGGACCACATGAACAAGTCGTGGCCAGGAAGGGGAAAAGGGAAAAAAGATTGGTCCAAATTGAAAAAGATCATTTTTCTTAGTGCATGAAGGAAAAATGGACAAAAGCTGTTTGGGATAAAACAGAAATTAAATGCACTGAGTTTTTCTAAACTTTCAATTCTGTGTCTTTTGGATTAAACACTTCCCTAAATTCAGTACTAATTGATGGGTGTTTTCTGATCCCTAAGGATCAATTTACTTTTATTTTCTTTTTGATAAATTTACAATCCAATAGAAATTTCCCATTCTGCATTTAGGGTGTAAATACCTGTTCTCTTGGAAATCAAAAGAGGTATCTTGCTGGGTTCATTGGGACCAGAAATGGTCTGAGCTCCTGAAGATACAAACATTTAATTAAATTTAAAAAAAAAAAAAATAAAAAAATTAGAGGTTATTTTTCCTCCTTAAAGATACTTCATAGCAGTACTAAAGCAGCAGCTATTAAGTGCTGAGCAGAGTTTAAAACCACAGAAGAGACTGCAGAGACGTATTTAAAAGCTGTCTATAGGTAACAATACACAGGCTTATTTGTAGGCTGGATGTCTTCACAGTGTATCGTTGTGTTACATCTTTGTGGGAGGAATTCAGTGTCTTGAAAGGAGCTGTAAAAGGGAGAAAGATAAGTCACAGTGCCAGGTTTTGATTTCTAAAAGCTACAGTGAGTTTAAGAAATGCACTTGATGGACAGCTGTTGATTGCATCCCAAGGCTCTGTGAAAAGCAGTGGAATAATTTGTATGGAGATGTATCAGCAGACACAAATCAGTAATATAGAGGCTGTGGGTTGCTATAGGAAAACCTTAGCCATTTCTGACTCTCATACATAATAAGATGTCAACAAGAAGATCTAAAATACTAATAGACCACATCACATAGGAGATTGTCATGTTACATGTGCTTTTTATGTGCATAGAGACATATGTGTATATCAGCTTTGCTAATCCATGCCCACGCTGGGAGTGGAGTAGCTGGAACCTGCTTCTCCCTCAAGTCTTGGCTTCCTTGTACCATTTAAATTAATCACCATACTACATATTTTGAATTAAACTTCACTTTGATAACCGGATTCTGTAAGGCAATAAATGTAAACAGAGAGAGCACAGCGAGTCTGGAATAGCCCCACTACATCACAATGGGAAGCATTTCATTTTAGAGCACAAAAATCCATCTTTCCAGAGGTATGTTGCCTTCCCTCAGTTCTGGGAGCTGGAATGATTCAGAGAGCAATAAGCCCTTTTTGCGTACCTAGTGTTTTCATCATTGCTGACAAAACCATCCAGTGTATATTTGTGCTAGGTATTTTTACAGATATTGCTAATAGCCAAGTGGTCGAAGGTGTCACACTTTGGAAGGCAAGCAGAGGAGGGCTATTTACTCAACAAAACAATATGGCAATTCCCAATTTATTAGGCAGTGATTAAAAAAAGATGTTTTCTCCTGTTTTTAACAGTGAGAAAAAGCTGCTGGACACCGTGTCAGAGGTCCTGAATGTATGGCTTGGTTTTCTCCGAGGAGCTGGTCCTACTGTCAGACCGCTGATAAATCAATGCGGTTGGCTGAGTTGGTGCTTTTATCCCAGGTGTTCAGCTTTGTGGGGCTTGTGCCTGGCCTGTTCCCAGTCATCTGGAAAACAAAATTGGATAGAAAGTACATTTATTTATTTTGCCAAACCACTCTTGCCTGGATGAAATAAAAGGTTTGAAAGCATCTATTTATATTACAGTGTTGTCACAGGGTCTTGAGAGCATATGCCATAAAGGATTTCTAAACAGTTATTGCCAGGATCTAAGGTGATTGGCAATGACCACTTAATAATATCTATCACTTCACATGTCTGGTTCTTTATAAAAACAAACGTCTTTTGCCTCAAGACAATTTAAGGAGAGGTATAAAAGCATATTCACATGTTGCCTGAAGAGTTTATCCCTCAGGCTTAAATGTAAGAATGCCCTATCAAAAAGCCATCCCCATCAGAGCAATACATTGCCAAAATGCTGCTGGAATGCAGAAGTCCATTGCAATTGGTGGGAATGATCTTATTGAACCATACTCCAGAGTTTATAAACCTTTGTTTCCTTTCTCTTGATAGTTAACCAGAAAGCAGAATTTTCTCCTTTGCTTTAAAACAGGTATTGTATCTGCAACTTAAAGCTTGTTGATTCCACCTGTCTACATCATGCATTGGGTTAGTACTAAAAATACCCATTTCCCTTCTCATGTCCTGTTCTTTCCAACAGAATTTAATGTGGAACACTTTGAAATAAAATAGAGGGTGGGGGGGAAGGAGGAATACTCACAATGTCTGAATTGAAGGGTTTCACATTGATGTTGCGAGTGGAACTGCTGGTAAGGGACCAGACCTTGGTTTTGTGCTTAAAGGCAGCTCTAACCTTTGGGGGAAAGAGTGAAACCAGGTGAAAGATTTCTTTTGAAAGAATTGTGTTTATTTTCACAGGTGTGGCCTAAAATTATTTCTATATTATCCCTCCTCCACATTAATGTCACCGTGCAAAAAAACAACAAACAACCCACCTCTAGACTTTTCTTTATATTTATGATCTTATTTAAAAATTAACTTTACTCTTCAGTTATCCATATTTTAAATAAAAAGTCTTGGGTAACCTCGCTTATGTCTCATTTCATTGGCAATATTTTCACGTTATCTGGGTAATCAGATCCCCCCAGATTTCCAAGGTGAAACTGTGTTACCATTCATCTCATTAACAATAAATAATTATAAAAGCAAAAACCCAAAACTGCAGTGCATATAAACATACATTTCCAGCGTTTGCAGTCCTGGTTTGAATGATTTCATAAAGTGCCATCACACTGATTTCAGCAGCTCACCAGGACATTTTCACACTTTCTAAATAAATATACAGCCCCAGGCTGGACCACAAGGTCCCCCATCCAGGCAGCCTCTCCCTGGAGCTCCCACAGCCTTGATACATCCAGATGCCACACGACATAAACCAGCTGCCAGCCTGTTGTAAACTGAATTATTTAAAGATGCTGCATGAAACTCTCTAGAGATGTAGGAACATTCTTCACCATGGTGAAAATTATCAGCTGCATAAAGACAAGATGGTGGTTCAGGCATTCTTTAGGCAAGTAGGTGAGATTTATCCAGGATTACTGGTTGGGAGAGATTGACCACTGTTATGATGCTGAGATTAAGAAAATATTTTTCAGAGCATCTTGACTCATCCTCCTGTGTTTCTTTATTACGTGTGCATCGCTATCCAAGTGCACTGGGAATAAGCCCTTTTTTACCCAACCACTCCTATAGCAAATCTAACATTTCTTTGTACAAAATCTGAGTTTCACTTCTATGGTAGGAAAGAAATTCTCCAGAAGAGTTCTTGCTGCTCAGCTGAACAAGTATTTTAGACATGCACAGTGTATGATGGAGCCAGTAAGACCTGCTCTCCAAAAAATGACAGCTCACATCAGCTCTGTGGAAGCTGGTTTTTGAGGATATAAATTCTGGAACATTTCTGAATTTAATTTCTCATAAGGCTCCTGGAAAAATGACACCGATTCAAATATTTGTATTTGATATAAAATATTCGAAGCTAGAATTTTTCTAGTCCTGTGGAAGAATGGAATGAGGAAATATTTTTCCTCCCTACCTGCCTGCTTAATTTTAGTTGGTCTCAATAAAGATCAAGAATTTCATGGTTGCTCCTGACTCTTCAAACTGAATGTGGCAGAAACCCATCAGTGAGTGCTCTGAGACTGAATAGACTGAATATTAATATATAATGTCTCCACAGAAGAGCTGGAGTGCTGCTGTCACACAGGAAGCAGCAGCAGGTTATGGGGCAGAGCCACTTATTATATCCAGAAGAAAGAACTGTGGGAAAACCCAAGCTGTGTGTGCCTGGGCTGAGCAGTACCCCTGGCAATGGTTTTCATAAGGAGCATTTGTAATCAGTAATACATGTTGCTGAGCAGCATTTTCTGCTCTCTGCCACAGGAGAGGAGGATGCTGCAAGCCCCATTTACATCAGTCTTTCCTTGGCTTTATCCCAGTTTCTCTAACACAGTCTTAATGCAAAAAGATGCCACAGTCCACAAGGAAAACCTGAACTTCCTGCCAAGAAAAATACCTGGAATATCTTCTACTCTGTTTGGTTTCCCATTAGGGACTGCATGAGCAACATCAAAAAATATGTTTTACTGAGAATAATATTTATTTTCCTCTCTGGAACTGCGGAAATGACAGAGCTCCCCACCAGGGGCTGCCAGAGTGAGTCCTGCTCCCATTTTTTCAGCATCCTCTCTTGGCAGTGCAGTGGGTGCCCTGCTCAGCCCTTCCTGCTCTCAGCAGAGCTGCTTTCCTTAGCCTTGTTTTGCCTTTGTTTCGAACCTTTCTTATGCTAATTAAAACCAATGTCGAGCATGGGCCAAAATGCTGGGAGTTACAAAGTCACTAACAGCCATGTATTAATTAAAGGAAAAAGGAAATCGCTGACAGTGGAGAAAGTCTGTTCTTGTTTTACACTCAAGTTCTTTGAATTTGGTTAACACTGAGTTTGTTAACACCGTTTGCTTACGTACCTCTGAGTTCAGAAGACAGTGAAACAGGAACATGAAAAATCCCTGCAAAGAGATAGAAGGGAGGAGGGTGAGGTCTGGCTGGGAAGAATCAAATCCAGCAATTTGTGTCTTGCAGTGTCATAAAGAGCAGCTCTTGGGAAGCTGGGGATCTGTAAATACTACCGAGTGCACTGAACTGTGCCCCAAGAGAAACAGGAGAAACCTGCAGCATCCCCTTACTATCTTGGCTCGACCTTACCCTGTAAAAAGGCACCTCCTAAACTTTTCAGTACTAAAGGAAAAATCTGGCTGAAAATAGGCAGGAATTCTGTTTTCATGACAACAAGAGAGCTTTTTGTTTGTGCTTGCGAAGACCAAGGCAAGGGAAATGCTCTTTGGGAAACACCAGCTCAGTGTTTTCCACATTAGAAAAGAAAGGTATTAGCTTTTTGTCCAATGCAGAGTGAAAAGGTCTCATCCTCTTATCCTCCCAAAATAGTTTTATTTTCTTCTGGGGAATATTCAGCCAAATCTACCTTTTTTTCTTTAATTTTGGATGGAAATTGGAACTTTTCTTATCACTTTATGGAGAAACCCCTGTTTAACTTTTTTGGTGTTCTCACATAAAAAAAGGATTTATAGGAGTTTATTTTTTCTTCCTCTTTGTAATTATTATCTGGGAAAGGATTGTAACACACCTATGGGTTTAGACCTCTATTGAAACGTTGCTTAAAGCTAAGCAGGTGTTTACATTCCTTCTTGGACAGAGCTATTTTTCTGGATTTGTGAACCACGAGGATGAGGGTCTAGTTGTCTGCATGCAAGAGTGCAGCCCATGGAATAGCTCCATTTTCTTCTTTCCCACAAACTTCTGCTTGCTTTCATTTAGCCTCAGTAATGAAGACTCAAACTGACACTGAAGAACTGGCCTGGTATCTTTGCTGAGAAATTCTGCCTGTGGTACATGGCATGGGAAAAATCAACTTCATTTCTCAAGCTCACGTTTATTTCATTATTGCTACTGCAAACACTAAGGAGTGGGATACAAGTTCTGTTCAGAGAAAAGCAATTGCCAGCACTGTGTGGTCAACACAGACTTAAAAGACAGAGGAAGGAACACAGAAAAAAAATGCAGCGAGCACAAGCATTTGAAAACATTACTAATGATCCATTTAATTGAATCTCAGCACCGGTTCTGTAGCCATAAACTTTACCTACAGGTACTTACTTGTAGTGAATTGAAAACAGCAAATATGTACTGAAATACTAAGGTGTGGGCATTGACAGCCAAAATCCCAAAGATCCATGAGCTTCCCAAGATTGGTAAGAGAACAGCAACAGCCTTAGCTGTTAGTCTGAAAGAGAAAATGAAACCAGAAAATGTGGTGAGACAGTTACATTTCAGCCCACACCCCAAGAAGTTTATCAGTTATGTTCTGGCAGCGAGGCAATGTGTATAACTCTGTTTAATGTGCAATTCTTCTAATGGGCAAGCCTTTTAATTATTTTTCATCTATGAAAATGGGGATAATGGAATCTTAGTATCACATGGGATAAATATAGATGGAGAGTCAGTAATTGAGGATGCAGGAGAAGAGATGGAGACATGGTCCTATAACTACTGCAGTCACATCGTCAGTTTACAGTGAAGCATCATTTTGGCAGGGAGGAGTCAATTGTAATAGTCAAATAGAGAGGGTAAAAACTGAGAAAAAAGGCAGCATCACATAGAAAAACTAATCCAACTGTAGAGCACATGCAAAACACACTTGCTCAGCATACAGTTGAGTCAAGAAAATATGGTATTTCCCTTACAGAAAGTGGCTTGGGATTTTTAATCACCGTAAATAGGAATACACATGATGTAACTCTGCCAAATGCAAATCCTCTAACACCCTGGCATTATTCTGCTGCCACCCTGCTTTGGTCAGAGTTGATTCAGAGAAAAGTACATCAAATATTGAAATAGCTTGTGTTTCTTGGAGATCCCTCCTGATAGACATTCACTCTGCTCACTTTGGAGGACTTGGCAGAATTTCAATGAAAGGTAGTATGACAGCTGAAAAATTAATAGCACTGAGAATACAAGAGGGATTTTTGGTGTTGCCTTAACAAGTTATGCACAGGGTGTTTGTTATGTACAGGGTGTTTGCTGTAGTGGGAGATGAATTGAATTGTAGCGTATCAGATAATGAAGCGATCACAGAAAGTTTTCGGCAGCAGCTGAATTCTGTGGACCAGATTTTATATAAAGAGTAAGCAAAGGGAGCCACAGAGTAAATAAAGGAATTGCATTTAGAATTGTGAGATCATGGTGAGGTCTCCTGAGTGTTTGTAGCCATCTCCATTAAACACCAAAGAACCACTTTCCACAAGGAGATCATTTCCTTCATCTGCAACAGGAATTAGGGGCAGCCAAGCCTACCAGAGAGCTCAGGACCTGTAGAAGAGGTATGGGAGATACTTGCATCTGTTTTCTGCTCTGACATAAATATTGCTAATATCTCTCTGCCACCAAATACCACCCAGCCACTTCTGAGTAAAACAGCCACAACTGAAACAATTGAACCCCCAAAGTTGTGTTCTTGTCCCACCCAACTGCCTCCTCCCTATGAAGTGCTCAGAGCATCATCTCTGGTTCGTGCTAATGAACTGCTCTACAGAATTCTACTTCTGTGCCTGCATATGACCTGTAAGATTGACTTCGAGACTGTCATAGTAACAGCTCTACAGAGTGTGTCTTGTGTAATCCCAGCAAAAACAGGAAGCCAGCACACCACTCTCTAGATGTCCTTGCCACAGGATGCTATGGACAACTGACAAGGATCCTATAAATCTATACACTCACAGAAGATAATTCTGTTGTGGATTGTTAAATGTGAAAATTCAGATGCAGCCACTTGGGCAGGACATCCCAAAGTTTGTGTGCTGAAAGGTGGGAGTATTCAAAGAAGAATTGCTCTGCCTGACCTTTGTGGTGGGGATACAGGCTTGGATGGACACCCAGCCCAGCTGGATTAATCAGAGATGGCAGGCCTTCTGTTCTTAGCCCAAACCATCTGGCTTCTGGATGAAAACAATAAACACCTCCACAGCTCTTCTTCACCTCAGTTTGGCCCGATAAAGGTAGGTGTGAAGCAGCACAGGGGTAGGTGACCAATACTGGAGTCAATAATTCACAATCACTTTTTCCACTGAGTGCTGTACATCCAATTCACAGCACTGGCCACCCCAAAAGCACTTGTGATGTCAGTCCACTCTGTAATCACTCCAAAAACTCATGAATCCCACAGGGTAAGATATTCTCCCCTCTAATTAGACAGCCCAGAGCAGTTTTGCCTGCCAAGATGGAATGGATGATTCCTTGCACACTCGGGCACCACATTTTCAGTGCCAGCTACCAAAGGACAAACTTGGGAAGCTGAGAACAATTTTGGTGGTAGGAGACAGAAAGCACAAGGAAGGGACCTGTCCTCATCTGCAATGTCCTCAACCAGCAAGGCAGGTCTAATCCCTACCTAGCACAGCACTTACAAACACCTAGTTAATTCCTGTTGTAGCCTCTGGGATTTTAGCTCATGCTTACAATTAAATATGTGCTTAAAGCATCTCAGGAAATTCGATTCTAGATAGAAAACCCCAGAGGGCAGTAAAAGAAACAAGGGTAGTGAAAAACTGAAAGGCAACTCATGCTTGTTAAAGCTACCTTTTTTTAGGAAATTATCAGATTTCCATTTAGCTGGAAACCTATACAGGAGGCAAAGCTGTTTCAGGCAGGTGAATGTCCTACTAGTGCCGTGTACCCTTGATACAGATTAAACTTCACCTACAGAGAAGTGCACAGAGCTGCATGACAAGAGACCACTTGGATTTACAACCACCATAAAGCAAATCAGACCTTTGCACAACACAATTCCATGAAAAAGTCTTTTAATAAACTTAGAGACAAGACATCTTGTTCAGTACAGTGACCTGAGCACACACTGGGCTATATCACTGACTAAAATTGTGTGGTGAAGAACTGCATAGGTTTCAGACTTATGGGGAAATCTGGGACAGGGAAGAATCTGGAACCTTTTTCTAATTGGGCTTATTTGGTTTTTTTCCATATTGGTTCATACCTCGATGTCCCTGGCCATGAATATTTCTGCACAATTCAATTTGATTCTGCAAGGAGTTTGTTCAGCCAGAAAATGAAGGAATACCTTAAAACTTCTGCTCCTATTTAAATTTAAAAATGCAATTTCAAAACAACTGATACAAGTTCATTTTCGTGAACTGAGGATGCTTTGGGTTTTTTAACTCTGTTAAGATAAAAGTTCCTCCCCAAACTCTAACATAAGATATGCCCCACAGAGCAGCTCTTGTCATCAGCTTTGTGTGGAAAGACCTGTAGAATCCTCCAGAGCCCTTTTGCCTTCAGGAAAATGCATCTGTGCAGGACTCGAGGCAGGCTGGGGGGAGGACACAGGGAGAGCTGGAAGATGGATTGGGTACATTCACATTCCATGATGGTTTAGAAGTTCTCTCCAGCCAAATGTAGCAAGGATTAGTATGCCCAACACAGCTACACTTGTAAAACTGTCTTCATTACAAACTACCCTTTCTTCTTTTCCTCTCTTTTATTCTGACACTCTCCATTTTTATAAAATTTTCAGTTTGGAATATAATTTTCCCCGCCTGGTTTGTTGCCAAAAATGTTTTCATTATTTCTTTTTCAGTCACAGCATAAAAGGCTTCATCTGTTATTTGTAGACGGGGACAGAAGAGAGTCAGGTCCTCAATTTCAATATTTTCAAACCCATTCTTACAGAGTGGATTTTCGGGGGCCTTTAACATCACAAATGTCTCATATATTTTTAAAAATCATGTATTAATAAAGACTGCTCACTACTGAGCCCAGAGTTCAGCACATGTGCTGCAGAAATTCATAGCTAAAAATGAAAATAGAATATAGACATGGGATTTTCCATGCAAAAGTATTAATATTTCATGCACGCTCATTTAGAAGAGCAGCCATGTGAGAGTGAAGTTCATTTAAGACTATCTAAGGGTCAGCTCTGCATGTGATTCACTTAAATCTTAGTAGGTTTTCTTCCTAATTATGGCATAGCTTTTAATGCTTACATGCTCTGAATTTCATCCTATGTATGACATTATTCATTCAAGGCATTTATGAGCTTTACTCATCAAAGGACTCAGCTCTATTGTTTCTGGTGCACTTTTATTTTCCTCCATTTATTCCTCCCCTTCCCACCATTATTTCTTTTCATCTTTGAACTTTAAAAAAGAATAACACTAACTATAAAGTGCTGTGTCAGAACACCATTAAGGTAGGAAGGTTAAAAAATCTTAGAAAAATCAAAAGTTAATGTTTCACTAGGTACATTAATTCTGATGCACTGCACATACTTTATTTTTTTTAATTCCAATTTTTCTTTGCTACATGAATATTTTAGTAGATTAGTTCTAGTACACTAAGATATAGAGCACAATCAAATAGATGTTGTTTTTGGAGAAGGAATACCTCTCCATGCATGACTTAAGCTGGGCAACCTAAATTGAAAAGGTCACTAGCATCACTTGAGCTCTATATTGTCTGTAAAATTGCTGACATGAGGAACTAATAATTTGGGGCAGGTCTTACTTGGCAGATACTGAACTTCAGCCCCAGCAGGACTTCATAAACCTTGCTAAAATCTTTCTTTGTCCTTGTGCCCAAATGTGTCAGAAAACACAATGGCCATTGTGGCCTCCTGTGGGCTCCTTCTCATGCTCTGGCCTTTGACATTCGAAGGAACCCAACAGCCTGTTTGTCACATACACTTTTAAAAGCTCAGATATTGTCACTCTTCTGCAGTCTAACAGCACCAGGTTAGATGAGCTTTTTGTCAGTAGTACCAGTCCTTAATTAATGAATTAATTAATGGAATTAATTCATTTGTCAAAAAAAACAAAACCAGCACAAAATATTTCTTTTCTCCTATTGTTTCATTTTGCCTATATATATATATATATATTTTTTTTTTTTTCCCAGTGTATGCCTGTTATTACTTGGATGACTTCTGGAAAACACAAAAATACTTTGAGCCTGCTTAAATTTTTATATCTAGAATATATGGAAAAACCTTTGGAATATTATCAGCTGTACATAACCTATCTGTCAATTCAGTTTATGGGTTAGGGTGGTTCTCACTCTGTCCCAACACCAACCATCCTTTAGCTGGGTTACAGAGACTTCTGAATTGCTGCTCCCCAAGAACCACTTTGGCCTGACTTATTCAGATTTCTAAGGTTGTTCATGGTGAAAAGCTGCCATGAGTTAGGGCAGCAGAGCACCACATCCTCTGCCATCAGACCTGCAGAGCCTGCTCTGCAGCAGAGGCAGGTCCCTGTAAATTCATATATAATCCCACTCACTTTCTAATACACTTCTCACAAGAACAGCATTAACGTTATCCATTAATTTCTAAGCCGTCCAATTAACATGCACTAACCTTTTAAATCTCCACATGAATAAAACGGTTTTTTTCTTCCCTTTCTTGTTCTTACAGTTCACTTCTAATTCCTGAGAAGCAAACCCTGTTCGCCAGACATCTTCCCCTCCAAATTTCTTCACTTGGCTTCTTTTTGGTTGTTTTTGTTTTAGCATGCACTTCAGTGCAGGAGTTGGATATTTTCTGTATATCTTGCTCAGGCAGAGACAGGCAGTTAGCCAGCATTTTCTCCAGCTGAAATTCTGGAGTGTGCACTAATCAATCAACAGAGGAAGGGAAATTTTCCATGTTGGATAATTATCACAGCTGTGTGGAAGCCCCAGTGAGCAAGAAGTACAGGTTTCAGCACCTCTGAGAAATATTTTCATTACCAACATCAGAGAAAATCACTGCACTGTTACTAAAGTTACCAGGCACATTTTTCCAAGAGCACAGTTGGGCCTTCCAGTTTTATTGTATTTGCAATTGGTGTGGAACAGCTCTACTCAATTGCAATTGCTCCCTTCCCCTTAGTTAATCTCTGCCCTTTTCTGCTGTTGCCCTGAGCACACTGTCGATATCTTACACCAACGCAGAACGACTCCACTGACAGCTTACAAGAAAGAAATTTCACTGCTTGCAGAAAGAAAACTTTATTACTTCTGTGAAGGGGACCCCTAATTCACAAATCAATTTTATTGGTTCTATATGGAGCACTAATCCTTTTAAGACTTCTGACATCCACTTTTCATGATGCCTGTTGAAGTAAGAACTAAATTCAGACCCATAAGCCAAGATTATATAATCATTGGAGGAAATACTGCCTAAAAAAAAAGGCAAAAATCCTTCACCACAATTCAAGGAAATTGATAACTTGACAAATAAGTCTTTTAACTGAAGTTTCTCCCTTGTTTCTTGAACTCCTCACTAGTCACTTCCAGCAATATCCTTTGTGCTTTATATAAAAACAAACAATTCCCCAGACCTGTAGCTAACATTTCAGCCTAATGCCTGGAAAAACTGAATGCAGCTTTGGCTTCCCATTTGTTACGAGCAGCACACACTCACCTCGAAGCTGGAAGCTGCAGAGCTGCTGGGATACCACAGGCAGCAATCCTGACTAGGAAAGAAAAGGTTTTTCCTGCAAGTTGAACACACACCTTGTGTCCTGCAGCTGGCCATGGCTGGCTGATGGCAGAGGAGCAGCAGGTCTCTGACATTGGCTCCCAGGAGCACTCTGTGCTGGGGCTCACTCTTGCTACTCCAAGCAGTAAAACCAGCGCCAAGAGATTTAGGTGGCGAGTTGCCACCAGTGTCAACCAGACAAATGGAAGAATACTGGTAGCAACTCATATATTTTAGGGAACTAAGTAGCACTGAAAACACGGAGCAATCTCCAGGGCTGATGCACAGCCACTGATACTGTTTGGAATGTAGAGGGATGAGCTCCCTTGCTCTGCTCAGAGTCTTGGCAGAGCAATGAGCAGGGGTGGCATGAGCTGCTCAGCAAAGCAGCCCAAGAACAGGCTGAGAGTCAAATCCCTCAGGCCCGCTTTGAACTTCGCAACCAATTTCCTCCCCACGCCGCACGAAACGACATCAGAGTAGGTGTGTGGGTGTTTCAGTAAATGAAATTAATCTCTGAACTCTGCTAGACATCTCGAGCTCGTGGGGAGAGCTCTCAGCCCAGAAAGGATGCCCAGGGATTTTAATTCTGCTCCTGACACGAAGCAATAGCTCATGAACCTCTGCAAATCAACAGGCACCTCCTTCTCCTCCTCCACTTCCTCTTGGCTCTACAGACAACAAGGCTGAGGGCACAAGGCACATCTTTTAATTAGCACCTAGTTCCTTGCCTAATCTTGGGTGGTTCCTAGGCACAACCACACTAAATTTAAAAAAAAAAAAAAAAGGAATAAAAACAAGAAGACAAAACTACTAGTAATTGCAGAGGCCATTTCCCATTTTCCCAAATGTTATTTGCACTTTCAAAATAATGGTGTGGAACTGAATAAGAACTACACATTTACAGTCACTTCGGATCATTGCTTTCTCATGGGGGCCGTTTATAACCCACGAAGACAGCTAATCAAAAGTATTGTAGCCACAAAAAACAAACCCAGGCTGCAACAGCAACTAAATTCAGATTGATTTTTATCACGTGAGTGGGAAAGGGAGTGGCATTACTCCTTTTCTGGGACCCTCTGAGTGTATAAAATTCTCACCATAAACCCTCACGAGAAAGCAGATGTTGCCAAAGTCATGTCACCTCTCCTAGACCTGCCCAAAAATCTGAAACTGCCTTCTGTAAATACAGTATTTGCCTAAAATATAGGAGGTCTGGGCTCAAATCACTTTTCTGTCTAAGGGATTGCAGTTTCCTTTCATCCAGAAAAGAATTTTGACTCCCTGCTCGATTCTCATTCTTGCCTATTGAACCTGTTTCACTTATATTAAAAAATTAAATATTCTCTGGCTCAGAGAGAAGGTGAACTCCACAGATTAGTCACAAGGCACTCCCTGAGAGAGGAGAGTCCTACCTAATCCTTGCTTTATTAATATTTCTGAATTTATATTAAATATTCAGTAGAGCAGGGACTGAAATTCAAGTCTCACATCAAGACTGACAAAATTAAGGCCATGACCAGAAATGGAGCTAGTTTAAGAATTTTAATACTGAGAAGACAATTCCAGGGGCTGGCAGCGTTGACTTTTGACTGAAGCACCTAACCAGGGATTTAGGAATCAGTGCCTTGCTAAGGCCTCCCACAGATCAAGTCCCATGTCACCTCCACTGCCTCTGGATTCTAAAACTACAAAAGAAAAAAATACTTCCCAAAAAAAGCAATAAGTACTGAACCAAAACATGTTCTTCCCATTGTCTTTAATGTAAGTTATTAAAAAAATATAAAGAATTAAAATATAATGTCCTTGCAAGCTGAATTTTCAGTGTTTATGATTTCCCTAGAGGAACTGAATTTCCAGTGGGATTTTTCTGTTCTTTTTCTACAATTCCTTTCCCCAACACTTTTTGTTCCTAATTCTCTCATTGCACTGCTGCTGAGACAGCATTCTCTGCCTCTCGATCCTCAAGCCCAAGGTAAGAGCTACTTTTCCACTGAACTTTGCCATTGAGTCATCAAATAAAATAAGAGCTTATTCTCCCAGCAGAAGAATGTTCCGTGTGCAACCAAAGAGTGTTAAAAATTGGGTTTGGATGAGGAGACCTGCACTGAGCAGCTTTTTAGCACAGCATACCCAGCTGGACACAAACCCCTCACCAAGACACACCCAAAAGCTTCTCTGTTCTTAGTGAAGTCACCATTTGTAAAAGGTGATGAGGACCTCCTGCTAGTGAATAGACTTGGTGCATATCTGTGCTTTACTCATCACATCAATGTGTGTCTCTGTGCTTCCTCTCATGCTCTGCTTCTCCTGAAGCATCACTTGAACCTCAGGAAGAGCCCCAGTGCAACAGAATGTGTTTTCTTTTTTCCATAGCAACTGCTAAAGGAGCACCAGTATCTCCAGTCAGACAGACCCTTCAGATCTGCTGAAAACAGTCGTGGGTGAGCAGCAACACGACCATTTGGCATACAATAATTTATAATAAATTCACAATCAACAGTGCATTTCGTTCAAAGCCAGGTAGACGGAAGGGTTGGCTGTTTGTTGCAGTCACAGGTTAGATTTTTCTGGAGGTCCAAAAAAATGAGGCTGCTGAAAATGGGTTTTTGTGAGACTCCAGAAATGGGTGAAAAAACTCCAAAACACATTTCCCGGAGTGGTTTTTGATGACTGTGGCCAGAAGCCAAAATAATTAAATTCTCAGAAAATCATGTGGAAAATGAAAGCAGTTTAAAAGGGAAAGGAAAAGAACCAGCCCTAATCCTTACAATAGTGAAGATTTATTCATTTCTTGAACACAAATGGTTCACTTGCCTATTTCTTATAGTGTTTGGTTCTTCTCTAAAAGCTGATTATGGAGTTACTTTATAGAAGTGAAAGAGAGGAAAAAAAGACAAGAAAATATTACTCACTTCCACTTCAGGTTTTCTTTAATAGTCTCACAAAAGTAAATTGACCAGAAAGTCTGGAAAGGTTAATTTTCCTTTTTAAAAAGAAGATAAACTGTGATGTTTTAATGAGTAAGGTCCTTTTTTTTTTTTTTTTTACATAGCATGTTATTATTAAAGGTCAATTTGTTTCCATAGGTAGGAAAGTCCTCCTGTGTTTTCAGCTGCACCTTACAGAGCAAGCACCAAGAGCAGCACTTTTCCTTCACAAGCAGACAAAAAAACTATGCAGGAGGGTTTGGTTTTATCTATATTCAGTTTCCCTTGAGTGAGCCCTGCGTTGACCAGTTATGGTATTATTTCTCTCTAGGTCAGACAGAGATATCAAATAATTAATTATCAAATATGACCATAAAGTTAGTTATAGGAGCAGGAGGATAATCCAGCCTTGGCTGCTCTGGACACTCTGCATGTGTGAAAACAAATCTGATGCTTCCGAGCCCTTCCCCTTCTTCTAACAGGGATGTTGTGCCTGGATCTGCACTGGGCTCAGCCCAGGAGAAGGAACTTGGTATGACAGTTTATTCCCAGAAAACTCACTACCTCTCTCTTTCAAGGACAAGGCAATGGAAATGTCTCAAAGGGACAGATCCTGCCTGTGGGTGCCAGGTGGAGCAGACTAGATGTCACCTACTCTTTTCCTCCCGCATTTACACCTAATGATTTCTTCCACTACAGTCTCCATTGTTTTGTTCATTTTCCAAGCTCCCAGTGCAGGACTTCTTCCATCTCGTGGCAGCTTTCCATCCCTAGGTATGCTGTCAGTGTGAGGCAAATCTGCCTCAGCCCAATTCTTACTATTTTTAATTGGCTAAATCTCTGCAAGGCATCTTGAAGCAATATAACGAAAATTAGTCTTATTGCTTTATTTACAGCCATCTCAATCTTTTTTATAGTTATTATATCATGTGGTGAAAATCTCTGTTTTCTCGGCAGTAAACTGAGATGACAGAGCCAGTGCTGATAAAGAGGGATTGTCAAATTACAGAAGTTATGAAAAGGACCTCATAGTGTTCACTTTTCCTTACATAACAGGAGATTTGAAGGAAGCATTCACATGACTGGAATACTGATATGAAAGGGCATAGCTTGTTCAGAAAGGACATGCAGGGAAAAAGAAAGGGTATATCAAAAATATAGACCAGCTCAAAGAGCCAGAAATAAATGAAATAGCCCCTACTTTGTGCTCTGTGCTGGAGCATTGTATTGGGGTTTCAAGAAAACTCTGGTCCTTTGGAAAGACTGAAAGCAAACAACAAAAATTGTTGCTAATCTGGAAAACATGGCCTATCAAAAATGGGCCAGGTTCTGATTTGTCCTTTCTTAAGCTACCCTTGTAGAAATGTCAAGCTTTTTTAAAAGAAAAACCTCCTGGGCTGGTTCCACCCTGCAGAAACTCAAATCTCCATCACCACAGGCTTTTACTGGGAGAAGTGATTGTGATTTCAAAATGGTCAGAGGCAATTACACAGCCACTCACCACTCTTGAACTGATAAGCAGCAAGGAACTCCACAGCTTAGTAGTTCTGTGGCTGGGGAACACCCAGAAAAAAGCAGCCTCCTACAGGAATCTGTAGGTTTGGCAAATATTTGTGCCTTTCAGCTTGAAGTCAGTGGGGCCCGTGGTTTAATTTAGGATGACAAAGTAACAATCACATCAAATCATGCACAAAATTTTTGTGGAATAACATTCTCCCCCTGAGGAGCTGAACTCTGAAAATGATCTCTTGACCTGAACAGTCTCGGTGACCCTTAATTATGCAATGATATCAACAGAACGATCATTCTCCCATTTCCATGGCAACGGTACCAGCAAACAGCAAAGCTATCAAGGTCAGGCATATAAACTGAGAGAGAAAAGTCATTTTCTGTGTAATGGTTCACACGAGCTCTAACTGCAGCAGTGGCAAATAAATAGCCACATCCTTGCTTGATCGCCTGTCTCAAATGTACATACAGGGGGAAAAGGGATTGGAAGGATTGCTGGAGCACAGCTGCAATCACTGCCTTGCTGTCTGGGTTCTGCCAGGGACTGATGCTTTGGGGGACAACACAAACTGCACAAAAGCATCCAGCTATGCAATGATGCAACGTGAGAACTTGATCTCTCATTAAGCTGGCATTAAAGAAGCCAGGCAACATATGGCTTTATGGTGTTTGTCAAAGTTAATGCCATAGTTGGTGCTGTGCTATTTGCCAGTGCTTGTGTCTGAGCCTCTTTTGGCTTCTTGGAACGACCTCAAGCCCTTTGCTTGAGTAAGATGCTGCTGCATTGGGTATGGTTGGGTTCCATACACAAAATGAAAATGAAAAATAGACTCTGTGGTCATTTATCTATTTATTTAAGTTTCTGAGCTGAAGATTCGCTTGTTCTCTTATTCTGTACAGAGACAATAACTCATGAAATGCTTCTTTATGCAGCTCCATAAGTATTTATATCTGTCTTATTGCTGCTTACTTTTTGGAACAAGCAATCTGAATGATTACCACATCTACTCACATGAGGTCACCCCCAAAGCTTCTTTGTTCTACTCCTTTATTCAGATATTCTGTTTTTTTAATATCATTATTAAAATAAGGCAGCAAACTTGGGAGGGCATCTGGAGAAGCTACATGAGACTCCCTGGGGATAAGAAACAACATGGAGTTAAAGAACATGCCTCTTCCTGGGGTGGTTGCAGCAACTCACTCTCAAAATCTCACTATTCCTCACGTTCCTGTGCTTTCAGTTATCATCTGACTTAACTGCCTTTTTCATTATTTCTAATACTGGTCCAAAAGAAAAGTGCTTTTTATTCAGTTTCTGTCACTGAAATATGTTTCTGCCTCCCATCTTTTTCAATTGAAAAGAATTGAGCATAATATCCAGTTTCTATTTCTGAAACACCTGTAACATGTCTTTTGTTAATGGAATTTTGTTACTTACCTGAAGAGAGTACCTAAAAGTTTAAAAGTAATTTTGATTCTAAGATAGAACTTTCTCTTTATTGTAATTACCTGTATTTTTCATTTATTTCATTTTATTTTGAGAGACCATTATTGGGAAAATACGTAAACCACACTTAGCTAAGAGCTGTGTCAGCCTGGGCAGTGATTTACAAGTTGCCCAGGGCTCTGCACAAGGTGCATGCTTAAATCAGCATTTACTTTCTGCAATGCCATAACTATAATATTTGTTCTTATTATTCTGCATAAAGCTGACACAGAGTGCCAGGATTATAAATTGGACCAAGGATGTAAACAAAGCAGTTCAAGCAAACTCCTGAAGTTACTGCAGTTCACAGAGAATTCTACCATTTCGTGAGGAAGGACCAGCATTTAATTGTTGCTCTGGTACCAGGTATAAAGCTGTGACTCATAGCACTGTCCTCCTCCTACCAGCATTTTCAAGGCTTAAAATCACATATTAAAAGATTGGAAACTAAATATAACTAGGACATTTTAAAAACAAATTAATGTGAACTTCAAAGCTATAGATTTTCAAACCCCAAAACTTTGTGTCGTTATAATTCTAAAGCAAAGAAGACAAGCTGTTCTTGAGACAACTTTGGCAGCACGGAGGGGGACAATGGGGTGACACCACATGTGCATTGTTCTCAGATGTCTCCATATCATATTGTTAACAACACCCTTGACCCAACTCCTCTCTAGCTGGCAGCTTGTATGCCACAAAAGACTCATTAGGAATGATCCAACCTTCGGCATGGGGCCAGCAGAGAGTTTTTTCCTCATTAAATGTTGTATAAATTCTGATTTGCCATAAGAAGACCCCATGTGAACACAGTGTACCCTCGAGCTCGTGCAGAGAACAGATTAAACCTGCAGCGACTGCTCTTGGAACCTGCCAGGGACTGATAGGTTGGAATCAAGAAATTGATTCAGCCACAGATCAATAAGTACAACATCGGCCTCTAGACATTCCCATCTAGACAAGATGATAAATAGCTGAAGGGTGGCTTGGTATGGCCCCTTCTCTCACAGCCTTCACTGCCATCACTGATTCTGTTGTGTTTACAGCCAGGTTTCATCACAGGGATTTAATAACTAAGTTTTAATAAACCTTATTCTATCCTGACATTCAGGTGTGAAAAGAAACATGCCTAAGCATCTCTAATAAAAAATTATTACATCTTTATACTCAGCAAATCCAGCACCTATCAAGTTTTCCTACTATATTTTGTACCTAGGTGTTTTGTCTTACTACCCTTCCGAACAGAAAGAAATAGGCACATGAGTATCAGAGCTGATTGTTCCTTTGGAGCCAAATCAACAGGCCCTGGAGCAGCAAATCCTGCTTAAAGGGTAATGAGAGACAGAAAACTATTCCCACAAAGGATGATTTTGGCTCAGAAGGAGACAACCAAGGCACAAATAAGCTGTGGAAAGGCTCACAATGTCATCTTGCCCAGCTCAGCCATGAGATGGGGCCGGTTGTTGCTCCTGGGGCCAGAATTAGCCCTGACACAGCTGCACAACCACTTCTGAAAGCTCCTCAAAGGCAGCAGCTCTCCAGGTGATCAGCTCCATCACTCTGCAACTCCCCTCCCACTACAGGAAGCTTAAAGATATTTGATTTTCTTCAGCAGTTTAAGCCTGTTACTATTTGTCCCTGGTTCTCTGGGTTTGCAGAGTAACCTCCTCTCTGCAGCTTTGCTTTACATACTTTAATCTTTTAATACTCCTCCCAGAATGTGCCTGAGACGTGCCTAAACAATCACAACATGACCTGGAGCCTTTCTCCAGTGCTGAGACTCTCAGTATCTGCAGGAAAGAAACCACTACCATCAGTGTCATTATGGTCTCTAAAAGATTAGCATTTCCTCATTAATGCCCTCATTGGCAACATTCAAACCCATGTTATTTTTAGTCTAAAACTCCAAGTCTAATAAGGAGATACCTCAACTGCATTTGTATTTGTCATATTAAATGAGCCAAAAATTGAATTAGGTTGAAGGCATTATCATTGGCAGTAGCACTTCAGCTCGCTAATTGTCACTGCTTAATACTTTCAGTTTAATTATTTCCTTTATTGTCAGTCAACTCTCCTCCTTCTAACAGTTTCTATGAGGTACATCTCTCTTGCTCTTTGAAGCCACGTTCAGTGAACACAATTCCTTACACACAGTGAGAAATTGTCAAGAAAAGGAATTGCTGAAAGCAGATTTGGCTTGTCACACTGCTCTCTCTAATGGATGGCTCTCCTTCAGCAAGTGGAAAAAACTCTTTTCTTTTCCAGCAGAGCACAGAAAAAGCAGGTGCTTTGTGTCTCTCAGGGTCACTCTGCAAGCATCTGCCACCCAGAAAGGCCCAGAAAGGATTTTCTAGTGCTACAGATTTTGATTCCCTGTAGACTTTCAGACGAGTTTGCAGATTGTAACTTGCTCCTCACCCCTTGCGGAAGGACAAAAAAAAAAAAAAAAAATCAGTAAAATTGTCTAATGGTATCACAAAGGGGTGGAATTCATTCATGGAGGAAGATTACAGTATCTCATTTGGCAGGAGAGCTCTCATGAGCTTCAAGCAAGCGCCGTGATTGACAAGTACATTCTGTGAAAATGAACAGCTGGGAATAATCCTTAGAAAGAGGAGTCTTTGGACACCAAACGACATGAACCAGGAACGGTATCACAAGAGCGACATGCCACAAATACACACCACCTTGCAGAATAATGGCTGATGCTGAAGCGCCAGAGCTACCAGCGCTAACTCCCAACACTGGTATCCTGGGCCGGGAGGCGGGCGGTGTGTTTATAAACAAGGTGAAATAGCGAGGCAGAGTCGTGGCACGGAACGGATCAGTGATTAAATGGATGAGCAATTTGCCACAGCGCACTCGCTGCGCTGCAGGGATGTAATAGATGGCTTTGCAAAGTGCTTTGGAAGAGCCAATTACACGGCTAAGCCGTGCAGATGTCTGCAGCACCACGAGCGGCTGGAGCACAACTCTCTTGGATTTCCACCTGTCCGAGGGAAATGCTTCCTGGACAGCTTATTTTTTTTTCCCTAAATAATCAAAGCAAGGAATGGATTTGCATTAAACCTACATATCCTGTTTTCAGTTTCGGGTGAAGGGGTTTATGATATATTTAAAAACGCAGAAGGAATTAACACAACAGCTTACGTGACTGACTCGCCTGCTGAGCTTCCCTTGAAGTCCTGTTTTGCTCCCATGCATTGCAGCTACTGCCATTTGTTCCAATTTTCAGTCATTAATTTAACTAAACAGAAAAAGTGTTTTTCCAATGGAGAACTGCTTTACTATTTTACTGAGTGAAGATTGAGCTTTGAGGGACAAAGAAAATAAGAAAAGTGAAAGAAAGAATAGGTAAAAGTCTAAGAAATATATCTAATTTTGCTGTAATTGCTTTCTCCATGGATGATTATGATAGCTATCACTTCTGGTTCACTGAGTGCTGAATTGTACACTTTACAAAAAAAGAAAGAGATTTTTCCAACTCATTGGACCATTTCAGAGCAAGCAGTGAGAAAGTATTCAATAAGAGTTGGGCTTGGCAGTTTATTCAAGGAAAGTTAATGAAAGTGTCTCTTCTGGACAATACAACGCAGAAGTGAACTGGTTGGGAAATCACAGGGGTATGGCTGAGTGTGGTGTCTTTGCCTCTACACTAAAACTCTTCCTGCAACAGAGATGTGCTTTGCATTTCTTCCTCTATTATGATTAATATTAGCCTTGGTGCAAAACTAAGATATTTGAAAATTGTGTTATTATAATTTAACCCTTGCAATCCAGGAGCCAGGTAACTAAGGCAGTCAAATCATTACCTGGGACAGGCATAATCAGGGAAAAGTTCTTCCCACAGGGAATGGAATGTGCAGATTTCTAATATGCAGTCACATAAGGTGTCTTTTCTCACTGTAACAGGGAAATACCTTTCCAAGCAAACACAGCAATGAGACTTTGAAGAGCTAGAGTAGCAAGAAAGAAAGTATTTAGATCCTAATAAGAGGTAATGAATGCACTGATAGAGTTAAGCCTTTAGATGCAGCAGAAATAAGTAAGAAAAAGAGTTCAAATGGTCCATAACTCAGAAATGTAATCATGTGCCTTTTCAAGCACATGAGCAATTCCATTAAACTAAGCTGCTTTAATTGCATTAAGCTTAGAGAGGCTACTCATACACTTAAAACTCAGATGATTAGTTATTTCCCTAAAAAAAGAATGGATAATTCAAACAAATTTTGTATGTATGCATTTAAATGTTACAAGGTATTAGATTCAGCATTCTATAAACTAAAACATTCAAATTAGCTTTTTGGCAGAAAATCCGTTCCCTGGCTGCAAAACATTCTCATAAAGCCACATTT
>JAWMRC010000034.1:14250444-14269135 GCA_035584755.1 Thripadectes ignobilis | reverse complement strand
CACTAAAAATTGGCTATTTTTATACACAAACAAAAATTACTACAACAACCAAATACTTACTGTTTAGACTGTCACAGAAGTCTCTTATGCATTAATCAGCATCTCTGATCATATACTGATTAATTATATTAATTTTGCCTTAAATTACTGGGTATTTTGGAGTTTACATATCATAAAAACTTGCTCTTTTATGCTGATTTTTTATTTTATCCTATACATTATTCTGGGGGCACTATTATTATTTATGTTAAACAAACAAATGACCACAGTAGTCGGCCTGAAACTAAAACAAAATGTTCAGCAAGATTCTCCAGATGTCTCCACTGTGACAAGTAACATCTGAGCCTGAAGAGATCAACCAGCAAATAATGTACTGCACTTCATTCTGTGAGAAATGTGAATGGGGAGGATGAATAATAAATTAATTTTATGGCAAAAAAAAAGAAATAGGAATTTTGTTCACAACTTCCTTTCTGTTTTGGATTTAAACATGAAGTTTGACAGATGCTGCCATCAGAGTGGAGCACTGGCTCACCCCGATGCATACTCTGCAGTCACGTTAGAGTCAGCATTCGAGAGGACCTGTTGCCATATGGAAAATCAGGAACAATTACTCTAAATAATTACATCAGTTTATTGCTGTCTGTTGCCAAGAGAAACAAGCCTTGCTGGTAATATCCACTTGCGTTGCCAAGTAACTTAATCTTTCAGGAAACTAAATATGCTCCAGCCCTAGCACTTCTCTAGCAATAAATACCCTTTCTAACTGATATCATCATGACTCAAAGTGCATCTTTGTTCTGATTTCCGAAGGTAATCCCTACTCGGTTACCGGCTGATGGCCTCGGAGGTGTGAGTTATCACACCTGGCTTGAGATGGGCAGAGATGGTATCTGAGCACACACCAATCAGTCTGGGCTTCCCTCAGCCACTGGGCACAAATCAGAACTGTGAAGGCAAGTGAGATGAACACTCAACAGACAAGGCCAACTGCGGGCATTTCTCCACAGATCAGGAGTCCCGGTGGAGGTGGTGGCAGAGTCAATGAGCTCTGCAGTTTAGGGACACAAAGCCAGGTCAGGTCCTGTCCCATCCAGGCTGTCAGCAGCAATGGAGTCCAGTCTTTGTCAGCATGATCAAACTTTTCCTTTGGCAGCAGAGCCTGGCAAGAGGCGAGCCTGATGAGGAACCTGTCGTGTAAAATCTCGGGGCTGGGATTTTCAGACTTTTACACCAGCTGCTCAGCTTTGAATGCAGCAACATCTGCAGGTGTGAGGCCTCTCGGTCAGGAGCTTACAGGCAGAGGGAAGTGCTGGCCCGAGTCACCAAGGGAAGGCAAGGTGGCCCTGGCACCTCCCTGGTGCTCCTGCCACATCACCTGGGGCTTTGCTCAGCCAGGCTGCCAGGCCTTTCAGTTCATTATCACTTGTTAAAGTCTAACCCTGCTGTTGAACTGCTGTCATTCAAACTGTTGCAGACAGCAACTTACTGTTTCTCACCGTGCTTTCCACTTAAATTTCATTGCAGCCTGAGAAGGTGGCACTGAAATGCCCCTTTTTCCTCTCTCGAGTTTATTGGATGGAGCAGGTTTCCCCTGCACGGCTCCTGGCACTGCAGCTCTCATTTTCTGTCTCTGAGACCAGAGACAGAGCCCTGAAGGAGCCACTTCTGCCTCGTGTCCCACTCGAACGCAGCAACCAACGGTGACAAAGCGCTTTCCTGTCTCTCCAAAACCACGTCGTGCCTGTTTAATTCAGCTCGGTGCGAGGTTGTGATAAATTCCCTTTAACACACCGCAGTTTTGCCCATAGCTAATACCAATGAACCGCAGCACTCACATTACACAAAGCATTTTGCAGCCTTCACTGATTCCTCCCTAAGCCAATTGAACTTGTTGATTCCAAAGCTACCTTGCAGTCCTTGCTGACAGCAACCTGACAGAAACTCAGAGCTTATTGTGTTTTTCTGATTTCTCTGCGTTCTGCGACTGATTCCGTTCTGCTGTGCTTATCCACTCTGACACGTTAACACCCTGTAATCAACACCCAGGATCCTTCAGTGCCTGGAGCTGTGGGGCTTTTTCCCTGTGAAAAACACTTCCCATACAGCTGTCAGAACAGAACCTGCTTTTGGTTTGTTCTCTTCTTTTTTGGAAGATGAAAACACAGACAGAATGATTTCGCACTAGCTATATAAACCTTTTCACCTGTATAAGGAATAGTGATGACAGCAGAAGGAAACTCAGCATTACAAAGGCCCTATAATTACCATTTTTGGAACAGACCAGTTACTTTCTCCATGACTCCCCTGAACATGAAACTCTAATCCATCATGCTTCACTGCTCTGTAGAATCAGGGCATAAATACTCTCCAGGATCTGATATCAACAGATATTTATGCCCTTCTCATTTAAAACTTGTTTTGAAGACTCGTTTCTGTAATGTTATCTAAAGAAGAAGACTATGTTCTCTTTACCTTCTATTATATTTTGTTGACATAATTTAGTTCTGTGAAGAAAGCTGTTCTATCAGAGCATATTTCCCCTTAATAATTCAATTATTTAATGTTTCCAGATGTATTGTCCCATGGACTGTCACTTTTGTTCACCACCATCACTTTTGTTAGGTCAGATCCTAAAACTGTAATGTAAAAATTACTTGGCACAAAGAGAATCTTTTAATCAGAGTCTCTGGAGAAGTCACATTTTCAGTGCAGAGCTACACCCTTCCAAATCTACCAGTGATGATATTTGAACTGAGATCATATATTCTTCATTGAATGGATTGCATTTTATTCCCAGACCAGTCATTCATACATTAATGCACTTATGTGCACACACACAGTTTTCTTTAAAAAAATTAATATACATTACTCTGCAGGGTACAGTGTGTATTGAATCAATTCCTTGTAATAAAAGTAAAATATCTAAGTACATAGAGCAATCTGTGTAGCTTCTCTTCCGCTTGTGGAGATGTTTCTTTGTCTTCATACTTCTAATAATGCATAGAAATTGGCATTGACAATATACAGTTATTTGCTTCCTAAGGTTCTATATTTCCTTTGTGTTTCTGAAGGTCACAGGGACCCAGCCAAACCTGAAACAGTCATTTTAATCCCCAGTGTTTTCTTTTCGCTACAATGTAATTATCTTATAGATTTTTGTGTAGATTATTTACTGTTGTTCTTTTTCTGTTGGATAAGTATACAACAACTAAAGTAACTTCAATTAGGTAACTGTCACCAATATTTAAAACTTTATGACATTTTCAAAATTACATAAGTAATCCAAGCATAAAAATTATTCTTTATGATACCATTTCAGAATAGTGGCACCAAATCCTTATTGTAGAATAGCCTTTCTCTCAGAAACATTAAACACAAACCATCATCACATTTTTCTTCTATATAAGTTCCATATTCCTTTAGTTATATACAGTGCCCTTTCTATATTTGGACTAAAGCCTTTTTAGAAGAGATGAAATGGAATATTCAGCATCTTAATTTAACCTCTGTATATTAAATTATCTTCTTAGTTACACATATGTAATCTTATATATTTTAGAAATCAGAATTTGTCCTTGTGTATTCAGAAGTAGCTTTGTGTCTGCCTTACATTTCCCCTCCAGACTTGCTGGTGCTATTTTAGAGATGATTCACTCTCAGAGGCTACCATCCCCAGAGGCTCAAGGCACTGTGATATAAAGACCCACTTGAATTTAAGCATACATTTAAATCCAGCATAAGTCTGTGTGCTTTGAAGTATCAAGAGAGTCTTAAAGATAAGCATATGCCTAAGTATTATGCTGAACTGGGGGTAGAAACAAGGTCTATCCTCTGAAGGAGCAAAATAGTTTCAATACCCCAGTACAGACTGATGATGCTCTGTGAGATTTAGCTTTGAATATAGCAGGAAGAGGAAAGTCTCCATTAATAAAAGGGAAAATCATGAATCAGCAAATGCTGGAGACTGTAATAAGCAGGAAAACACCTTAGCTGCTGCTGAACCACAGGTTTCACTCTGCAGCAATCTGCTTTACTAAAATACAGGTTAACTGGCTGCGTTCAAGAGAATGAGAAGCTGCCTTTAACATTGTTTTTTACTGAAGAGGAATAATGTCAGTGTCCTGGGAGAAGTCTGTGGGTGAGATTGTTATAATTTGAGTGAGAAAAACTTACTTGAAGGCATTAGCATCTCCATGGACCTTATAGTTGTCTGCACTGATTCTGGAGATAACTCTTGTGACAGCAATGAGAATGCCAATATTGACCTGGAGAAGACAAAGGAACAAGACTTGGTAAGGAAAGCAAGTTCTGAATCTGACAGAGGTGCAGGCTGCCCTGGAGGATATTGTACAAATAAAACAGACAACAGAAACTTTGTATCCATTTGTCAAAAGAGGTTTTCAATGTTGGAATGTTACAGTTTGCCCCTTATCGATGATTTCTGTCCCCCCACATTGGGTGGTTCTCGCTTGTGTTCTCTTTCTTTCAGGAGCAGCCCTTAGGAAAAGTTTGGACTGATAGATTGCTTCACGCCCAAAGAAATGCTCAGGATCCCTCCTGTACAAATAAATGCCCTAAAAGTCTGATGCCAGCTGACAACTCAGACAAGAACTTCACCAGCAAGGACACGTGTCTGCCTTGTCTTCAGTTTTGCGCTTGCATGTGCACAGACTTCAGGGTGTACAACTCCCTTTTCCTACCAAAGTCTGCTTGCAATTTAAGCACAAGACTATTTTAAAACAGCAATGAGAAAAATATGTTAAGCCTGAACTCTGTTCTTCAAAGGCCCCGCTCTTTTTGATGTCAGGTCCAGCAGAAACATCAATAAAATGAAAAGAATTCCCAACAGAAAAGGAGGAAATCTTGAAAAGACTAACACTGAAAATGTCCAACAAAAGAAAGTTTGCTCTGGAGTCGCAGGTGAAGGAAGAAGGAAATCACTTAAAGAAAACGTGGCAAGGACTGTGTTGCTGTGCAAAGACCTTGGGTTTAAAGGAAAAAAAGAGTCAAGAATATGAAGGTGAAAGATGTATTTGCCCCTTCCTGACCAAACTTATAGATCAGCTACAAAACATCAAGTTAAGAACAAAACTATCCTGAACTACAGAACAAAAAGGAAAAAAAGCCTTCAAAACAGTGCTGTTCCCTCAGTTAAAACTCAATAATCATTCTCTATTTTCACATAAATATTCTAATTCTGAGGATGAGAGGGTGAATTAAAACTGTTGAAGTTTGACGATAATTATTTCCTTGGTATTTTTCAAATCTTCTGATCACTCTTTTAACTTTAGATTCCTAAGGGCAGATCATCACCTGCTGGAAAGGCAGACATAGCTGTGATAACTCATTTCTGCCCTGGCTTTTGAGTCTGTCCAAAGGATACCCTGAAGAACTGACAGCTCTTCAATAACAAGTGGACTTGTTGTTAAATCAGCTTTACAGAGATGAATAAGAGGTGAAATTCAATGGTCGTGGGATCATTTTCCCTATTCCCAACAAATCATATTTAGCAAATAACTTTTATAAGTCCTTTGAGGAGGTAATGAGTATTTTTGAGAAACCCATTTATCTGTTAAACTTCAAATCTTGAAAACTCTCACTCAAACTGGACCTGAACCTTTAGATCTGGTCATGAAAACAGCCAAGACAAATTAGACAAAGGAGATGGTTTTCTAACACACAAACTGTTCAGTATTTACAGCTGATTTTTTTTTTTATATAAAAGAAACTGAGTATAAAATTAATTTCCTAGCTATTTTGGAGGGTGGAAAGTGGAAATTTAAAAAGGTCTTGACATTCTCCTCTGGTGCATTCAGTGTGATCCTTTCCAGGGTGCACTGGTAGTATGTTTAAAAGATGAGGAGGAAACATTTTGATCTCAGTGCCGGTGTAAAAAAAGGTACTGAAGTCCTGTATTTAAATTTCTCAAACCACCTAAAAATTTTTGCTTGGGTATTTTGAGAAATTAGAGCAATCTCATCCAGCCTAAATAAACAGATTAGCAGCAAATATCTCCCTTTGTTAATGCTTCAGTAAGAGAACCACGGAGGTATTTCTACTGCCCTTACAATGGGAAACCAAAATACAGCCACTGAATTGTCCTTCCAGTGATTTTTTTTGGCATCTGACATAAACTCATTGCCAACAATTTGAACATAATAATGCTCAGCTGATGAAACACTCATTATTCTCTAACCTATACCAGAATGTTCAAACTATGAGAATAAATATTTAGATAAGGGCACTGTGTATAGTTCCTGCCTTTTCCTTTCCCAGAAGGCCAGATAATCTGACAATGGCAATTATTTTGCCTTAAAATTACACAGGAACTTAGAATGGTTTTGCTTCCAGGTACTGGCCACACTCTACTCCAAAAAAACTACAGCTAATAACATTAGTGCTTGTTCACTAATTCCCAGGACTCCTTTCAAGGCATCTTGTCCAACCCCAGGCACTCCCAGCTCTCTGCAAAGTCGGCAGGAGCTGCCAGTTCCCATTACTGAAGGTTTGATCCAAAGCCCACCGGAGCCCCTGCAAAGGTCCCGCTGCCATCAGGGAGCTCTGGCTCGCTCTAGTGGCAGCTTCGTCTGACTGAAACCTCTCCCATCAGGAAGAGAGGTAAACGAGCGAAAAGAACCTCTTTCAAAATCTTTTCCCATCAAAATTTTGCCAGACCAGATGCAGTAAGACAAATTCTTTCCCCCTCTTAGGTTTCTTTGCAGGGATTTCACCTAGATTTTCTCCAAGTCACATGAAATTTTTGTTTCTTCTTAAATAGAGGGCAGAAATCCCATGTGTAAAACCCTCTGATGTGGTGTGTCCCATCCTAGCCAAGAAAAGGCTTGGCAGTACAGAGCAACTAAAAAACCCAAAAAAAAATACAAAAACATATTGCCTTAATTAAATCCATTGACCAGCTTTCCTCTGAAACCACAAACTATTTTAGGCTCCACTTCAGTTTCGGGCAATAGCACAGGGAGTTTTAAATGACTCTTCCAATGTGAGGTTTAACTTGCTTTCTGATGGGGTGAGTGAATTTGATCTTTACCATGACATCACTGGTCACACACCGGCACTGCAGCCCTTCAGAAATCATTACTGGGCAATAGCCACGCCCAAACACAGCCAGTTGATCGAATTAGATGGATCTTAAAATTTGGGAGAATGATTTTGGAAAGGCCTGATGCTCCTTTTAGCTATCCCAGAGCAACTGCACATGGAATAGGAATATCACACCAGTTAGAGCTGAATATCAGAGCAAAGCTTTGGGGCTGGGAAGGAAATAAGTAAACAAATAAAGAAGCCTGAATTCTACATTTTCCTAAAATTAATTCTTAATATTGAATCTGTGCCCTTGTTAAAAAAAAAATCTTTCATGCTTTCCTGTCAGTAAAGTAAGAAGAACTTTAATTTTAAAATAATGAAGGAATTTAATCTTAAAAAAGTGCTCATAGCTGAGGGCTAATAAGAAAAAATGAGAAGCTTAGCAGATGTGATCTAATCCCCCACAGCACTGAAGTAGGTACTTGATTTCCTACTGCCCCAGGGTCTTTAAACACTACGGGTTCAACTCTGTCACCTCTTCCCATGATGAGTGAGGCCTAAAAAGGGACACAAATTGTTACTTTCAATCAGGGAGCCTACCTGCAGGGTGACACGCTGTCCATCATAAGGAAATTATCCTAATTCTGCACTGGGACATAAAGCTGTGAATAAATACCATAAGGACCTTACTAAATGGTGTATTATCAACAGGTATAGGGGAGATACTATTATTTATATATTGAATATTCACGGGCAAGTACCAACTGAAGACAGTGATGGCAATCTCAGCCTGGCATCCAAGTTCCACAGAGTCCCATCTGAAGACACCGGGCACAGCTGATGTCCCTACAGCACAGACCTTTGAGCAATATGCAAATGAAAATCATTTAGCTCCACAGAAGTGCTGTTTCTTCAAAAGACTTGCAAAAAACCACCAGGAAAATAACTATTTACAGGGGAAAAAACTAGAAAGGACTCGCCACTGCAGCCCTGCATCTCCCCCTGCGATGGATTGTTCAGGCTGCAGCACATCCACTGCTCCATGTACACAGATGCTTTCCACAGGATTTCCTTAATTCTGCCATATCTATGGAAACACACCAAGGCAGCAGGTGGCTGATAACAAACAAAGCCGCCTGCCAGAAGTTCTAATGTCTTGTATCCAAATTTCAGGTGCTTTCTCAAGTGGTCTGTTGTTCGTTTGGTTTTTTTCCCACGTGTCCCAGGCCAACTTTGGCTGGGCTTAGTTTGGTTTGCAAATTAATTGCAATGTTGTGAAGCTGCCTTAAGAGGATGATATAGAGGCTCATGTGTTGTGGTTTGGAGGGTGGGGGAGAGTGATCTTTAAGATGTTGGTAGAAGCCAAAAGACCTATACATAGAAGGAACTATTTCCTTCATCACATCCCTAGGAAAGAGCACGTTGGGTATAGAAATCCTTATAGGGCTGGGAGGTTCTGTGAATTACTGCCTAGAAAAGCATGTGTGATTGTTTTTTCCCAGTCACACTCCCTACGCATCATTCTGTTTTAAGGCTCCATGGTGTCTGTATTGCCTGTGAGGCTGTGGCAGGACAAAAGTGAACTGTGTCTGCCTAGTCTCTAGGGAGTGGGAGTTGAAAAGAGCAGTCCCCCTGTTTTCCTCACAGCATAATCCTTTTTCTTGGCAGAGAGAAACTGCGGATGGAACTATTCAAAACCTGCTTTTTGAGAAGTATTTTTGGAGTTAAACACTAGTTCATGCAACTGGTGGCTCATTTGTTATTTAAAGAGCACAGGCATACACGTATACACACAAAATAGTGTTTAGCCTTCTTATTTCCCTATAGGCACCAACACATTTTTCAGCTGGAATATTCAATGCCCAGAGAGGGTAATTTGTCAGCTAGCTTGCTGCTATTTTGGGTAGAGCTGAGTTTAGACTATTTAACAAATTGCTCTACGTGGATCAACCTTGTGAGCTCACTCTTTCTCTTTCTGAAAATATTTGTATCCCTACAAGAACATAATTTGAGCTGCACAAATGTTATATATCATAAGTTAGAGCCAGACAGCTAAACTCTTCCTTTCACTGGCAAGCAGCTATGCATACAAATTGTTGAAGGCTGTGCTTGCTCAGGTGAGTAAGC
Source organism: Thripadectes ignobilis (assembly GCA_035584755.1). Classification (NCBI taxonomy): domain Eukaryota; kingdom Metazoa; phylum Chordata; class Aves; order Passeriformes; family Furnariidae; genus Thripadectes; species Thripadectes ignobilis. The sequence continues at coordinate 14,259,961 of JAWMRC010000034.1, read as the reverse complement.
ATTTCACTAGCTGGCATATTTTGGTTAACACCACTTTGGGACAGCAGCTTGGAAAGATTGGATGTTATTGGCTGCATCCTTTTCCTCCTTTGAGGCTGAACAATGGCCAGAAAGCAAGTGCTAGTATGAGAAGGAGACATATTGAATATTAGAGTATTTTAATTGCTCTCCATTTATCCATATCTACAGATCTTCGAATATGAACTCACATATAGAAGGCTCAAGGTACATGTTAACAAGGAATTAAGTTTGTTGGAAAATAATCCCGAGCTGCTTAACCAGCTTTAGCCTAGTGATCAACATTTCTTATTGACATGTTGCTGCTTTCACTTAGGTAAAAGAAATCCTGCCCTTAACGCTTAGAGACTTTCAAGTGTTGGCATGAATAATTTGATTAAAATGCTAACACGAGACAATTTCTGTCACATAAGTATCGCACCCATTTTCATTGTTTTTTTTAATATATGTTTCTATAGCCTAGTTTTTCCGAGGCTGTAGCTTGGGTGGAAGATGCTGGGCTGGGCTGTCTGTAAGAGATGTTGTTTCCACTGTCTCCCAGGAAAATGTTAGGATGTCCACTCACCCACAGTGTAAAATCACCTGTAATGGAAAAGGGCAGCCAAGGAGCCATCTTCTGCTTGCCAAAGAGTAATGGTAAACAGTAGGTTTATTTATCCTTTGGCTTGTGAGCAGGATTTGTGGGGGTTTAGTGTGAGATAAAATCTGGGCAAGGTTCTTTGTGCGTTTTGTTTGTTTGTTTGTTTTAAGGTCCGTGCCTTTAAAATCCGAGTAAAGCTCTAAAGACAACCTGATTACACTAATCAGTGAGTCTATTCCATCTTCACACTTTCACTCTGACATTGTAACTTGTAGCAAAAATTGTAGATAACCTCATCAACAAAAGCATTAGAAACAGTGGTGAAGAGGTGCTAATCTCCCACTTAGTCCCTGCAAACACCCCTGACTCCTTAAGTAAACACAGCGCTTAAGCTACAACTCCTTGGAGTCGTGAGCAAAACTAAACTGCTGGAGAGCATTTGTGAACCTGCAACCTTCCCTGGAAGGGAAGACTCTGCTGGTGACCATCTTCACTGCGGGCACTCACAAAACTTCAAACCCCAGTGGGATGGAATCAGACTTCCAGCTTTTACTGGTGTCCATGAAACGCAAACCACAGAGTCTGTTCTTTTGGGGGTTCTTGCTGAGAATTGTTAAAACTCCCAAGATTACTTGGCTCCACACAATTATTAATGACACCAGCAGGGCTCTCCCGGTATTTTAGGTCCTGCCTTTGTCTTGAAATAGCGAAATTACTAGTGTGAAGATTAATATGCATAAACTAATACACAACTATGTACAATGCAAAAAAATAGGAGGAGGAGCCAAGTAATTCTGGACTATTCACGACTGCTGTTTCACTGGGCTGGCACAGGGCTTGACCCCAGGCCTTTAGCCAGTTCTGCTGTGCTGCTGACACAGACATGCAACAAGAAAGCAGCAGCTGCTGTGGTTGTACCTACCAGAATGACAAACATTGCCGGCGCCACAAAAGCCCAGATTGCTCCATTCTCCAGTGAAAGCCAGCAGCTGCAGGGAGAAATCAGAACACTTTCAGATGAAACACACAGGCATTTAATTAGTAATGTTCTTAATTTAAATAAGCAATTAAAGCAGAGCACAAAAACACTGATGAATTTTGAAAGCAAGAGATGTGATAGCTCCTTTTTCCCTCACGCTCCAGGAATCCAAGGCAGGATCTCATCTGGATCTGTGTTTTGCAGAGGGTCAGTGACAGCTCTGCCCCAGCCCACCTTCAAACAGCACCAGGGGTGGAAAGATGGGAAGAAAGAAAACACTTTATTTGCTCTTTGTTGTATCCTCTGTCACAGGCAGTCATTTCAGTGCTGGAGCGCTGTCACTGGAGCCAGAGACAAATTGAAGCCTCCCCTTCCTTGCCTGACTGGCCAAAACAGTCAGCTTCACAGGCCCTTCTTACAGCCCTGATGAGATAAGCCAGTTTACACACACAAAATAAGAATTTTTGCTCCAAAACTTTTGCTTACACTATGGTAGGACTAAATCCTATGGTGCTCCTTCAGTAAATTTGTTCTTCTTTCCCTAAATTAGAAAGGAACTTAATTTTCAACATTTTGGACATTATCCATTCTAGATCCTAAGGTGTGGAAGTGCAGTTTTCTTCAAAAGATGGAATATCTTTATTCAAAGCCTACTCTGAGTGGAGGGTGAGCAGGGACTGAAAGGAAAAATAGGCAAAACGTCCCAGGAGCTTTTTGTGCATCATCTCAGCAGTGAAAAGCAAACCCGAGGCTTCTGGGTCTAAGAATAAGAGAGTTGTGCTTTAGCAAACTACCTCCCCTGCTCCTCAGGAGGATCTTGCAGCCCCACAGCCCTGTTAACACATCTAGGAGTTTCCTCCACATCAGGTTCTTCATCCTCACTGCACCTGGAGTGAGGATATTTTCGTACTCACTTGCCACTTTCTCCGTAGCTGTCTAGGGATGATGTCGCAGAAATGACACAAATCACCAGTGGGCAGCCTGCAGAAAGGCAAATGCAGTGGCAATATTAGCAACAAAAGTATGTCCTTCCAGTAAACCCGGCAAGTTCTGCTAAATTTTGTATGAACAGAACAGTTCAGAGTCATTTTCAAATTAAATCTAACTTGATGTCCTCCTGCAGCTCTGTAATCCAATGTTTTCATCAACTGATGTCAGAAAAACAAAATGAACTTTTCAATAAAGGACTAGTTTAACAGTCCAACTGAAGTAGTGCACATTTCCTTGAAAATCACAGTCCTCTTTCAGCCTGGTTTTTGTTTATGTAACTTCAGCCTCTTGCTATTCAAGTGCTGCCTTGTGAAGCAATATCAGACTTACTTTAACCACTTTCCCCTGAGTAAATGAATTTTTGTTCTAGAATTCAAAACAGCTTAGGAAAGAAAGCAGAGTTTCTCACCGGGGTGCATGACTAGCAGGGGAGAGGACAAGAACAGTGACATTTAGTTATCCAGAGCATCACACCCAGCAGCAAGAGACAGAAGCAAATTCACATCCCAAACAAGACTTCTTTTAACATAAATATGTAATAGGTCTGCAAGATTTCTGTGTTTAAGTCGGCTCTGTTTCCAGATGGGTTCTGACAGTGGCAGAGTGCTGTGCCCGGGGAGGTGGGGGAATGTTGTACGGGGTGATATGGGAATTACAGAGAGGCAGTTCTGGTCCTGCTGCTCCAGCTCCCAGCACTGCCACATCCTGTTCTGCTGCTTCCTGACAGCATCCCAGGCCAGGAAGAGGAAAGGAAGCTTTTATTGCCAACAGTTCTGAATATAGTAAAGCCTCATTCCTTTAAATATTGAATTATTGTCTGTTAATTCCTGCATGATTTAATAAGATGTGAAGGTTTGAGCTTTTATCATCTTACAGAATTTAATAACCAGGTCCCAGACAGAATATTAGAGATGATAGCTTAAAGTTTCAATTTTCTGTTTAATTCTTCAGGTTTTCTACATGAGGGTTTTGCAAAATTCTCTGACAAGCAATTGCTGCTCAATTTTACTACTATCATACTCACAAATTCTGTAAAGATTTCCTGTACTGGCAGAACTATAATTTTTGGAAGAAGTATTTTCATTCTTTAGTGATTGCAGCTAAAAGCACATTTATAAATATTTATATGTGTTTATAAAATGGAATACTCAGTAGTTAAGAAGCATCCTCTACAGGTATTGTTTAGGTCTTAGACTTTGAAATCCATCCTGTAGGATGGAGTTTAATATCCCATGAGTTTCATTCTGCTTGTCCAAATCAGGAATAATACCTTAAATGTAATACTTGTGTAAGACCCTAGCAAGGGCAAGGTTTTAGTTTACTGTCTCATTTGCCTATTTAAGAAAGGAAATTCCTATACACATTTGAACAAAATCAAGACTAATTGTATTCAACAGAGCAATTAAGCACAGACATAATCAGTATGCCATGGCTATGTGAGCTACCTGGACTAAAGCTCCCACATATTGCCAAGCACATCCTTGGCTGCAGAGAAGATATTGTATATAAATATTGTCTTCCCATGCAAGTTGTCTTCCCACAGCAGGGACTTTGCCACTGAAGCAAAAATACATGTGCCCAACTAATTCTTCTTTACATTTCTAGTCTTTTTTTTTTTTTTCCCTAGTCAAATACTGGATATTCAAAGGATTTAGCACAGCTCTTTATCAATTTTAAATGGCAGTGAAGAAGAAAATTAAATAGAGTTCCTTTGGAAGATAATAAAACTTATGCAGATGAAACACAGAGCAGTCATTGGCATTAGAAGAGCTGTTAAGTCAGTGAGAATAAAATGGTCTGCAGCCTAAAGTGCACTGTTTGCCTTATCATTGCATTCACAAGATACTCAGTGGATAATGGCAATGAAGGCAGAATCAAGGTTTTCTTATAGTAAAATAATAGTGTTTTTCCTTTAAGGAATGACCATTCAATAAACTCCATAAAGGTTGAAAAGATATATATTTAGCCTAAGGGTGTCGTAGCTTTGATCTGGATTGAAAAATTCATATGGATTATACATTATACATAAAAGTAAGTGTGTTTACTTAATCTTTTGTCAGCAACAATGACACAGGAGCTGTAAAGTTTAGGCTACACCCACAACAGGTAACATCAGTGTTGTGCTGGCACTGGTTATCACCCACAAAAGGGTTAGGGTTGTGCTTTTCTACTGTCTCTGAACGTTTTCTCAGCTGGCAGATGCTACAAATATGCTCACCAAGCCTATTCCAAATCACCAAATTTCTAATGCAGCAGATCCTGCTTTCCAGAGCGCGGTCCCAGATGAAAATGCTCCAGCACAGCTTTCTGGCAGCTGAGCCATGGCACGGGTGTCACCTGTGTCCCTGTGGTCCTTGAGCATTAGAGCATCGTGTTCAAGTGGGGTGATCACCCCCAGGAAGCCCTGAGCTGCTGCAGCCTGAGCTCTCTGGGTGCTCAAGCAGCTCATTTAGAGCTACAACATCCCAAACCTGGCCTCAAAACACAGCCTGCAGGGTTTATGTTTCCAGAGGGGGCCACCAAGATGATTTTTGGAGGGATGGAGCACCATTCCTATGAGAAAAGGCTGAGAGAACTGGGATTGTTCAGCCTGGAAGAGAAAAGGATTAGGGTTGACTTAATTGCAGCCCTCCAGTACCTGAAGGAAGGCCACAAGAAAGATGGAGAGAGACAATTTACAAGAGAATGCAGTGACAGCACAAGGGGAAATGACTTCAAACTGACAAAGAGTAGGTTTAGGTTAGATATTAGGAAGAAATGTTTTACTCTGAGGCACTGGAACAGTTTGCCCAAAGAAGTTGTGGATGCCCCATTCCTGGAAGTGACCTAGGACAGGCTGGGTGAGGCTTGGAGCAACCTGGTCTGGTGAAAAGTGTCCCTGCCCATGGCAGGGGGTGGAACTGGAGGATCTTCAAGGTCTCTTCCAACCCACCCCATTCTGTGGTTCTCTCTTTCTGAGGCACTACTGACAAGCAAAGTGGAAAATGCCTGTAAATCTGTATGCTGTATTTGAAAGCTTCAGTGTCATCTGTATAAGGGAAAAAAAAAACCCAAAACCAAAATAGACAGGCTAGAGAAACTCTGTGGCAGACAATTTGAAGCAATTTTAGAACATTAATTCTAAAAGGCTAAATATGTCATTTACTGAGAAAGATGAAGCATTAGACACAAATGAAAGTATATTTCCTTCCAATGATGAAAAGATCTACTTTGCTTGATGGGGAAAAGTATATTTCCCATTTATATTGTAGAAGTTCATTTTCTATGATTTTCTTCTGCTCTGTTATGTCATATCTAGGCAGAAGTCTGGGACTGCATCAACTAAGAGCAAATAAAGAAATTTATGTCTTTTGACAGCTCAGAACAAAGTCTTCATTCTGTGGCAGCCTCTAAAGGAAATTGGCTGAAATAGGAAAACATGTTAAGGCCAAAGTGCCGCAGCGAAATCTCCAGCATCACAAACTCTATCATCAGCGTCCTAAAAATGGGGGGAGGGAAAAGCTTTGCTACAATAATCTCTTCCCTGAGCGTTGTGCTGAATCACCAAGGCAAAAAAGGGGGATCCTTCTTTACCCAATCAGTCTCAAGGTAGTTTTAAAGGTTGGATATTCCCACCTTTCTCAAATTGCCTTTTTTGTTTTGTTCTGTTGTTTGAATTCCTGACAACTGCAGTCTTTGAGTTTATTTCAGCAGCCTTGTGACTAAAGGTAGTACTTCAATCAGCTCTGCACATTTGGTATCCTGCCTTTCCAATTACCACTGAACTCATTTTCAAATGATATCACCTCTCAGATATCTCAAGAGAGGTCCAGAGATCCGTGTAGAATTCCTTGTCCCTATCTCCTCACACGGCCTCAAGTTTCAATTTGGCACAGACAGAGACTTTGCAAACATTTACCCACATGTTTAGCCCAATGTTTCTGCCTAAATCCGAATGATGGGCCTGGGTTTCTAAATTCAGGATGGGAGTTGTCATTGTCCCAGGAACTCTGAGGCTCCAAAAATTAATCAGATTCACACTCCAGCTGAAAGCACAGAACCAGTAAATGAACTGTCTGTTTTAGCTAACATGAGATGAGACATCCTTGTCTTCAAATCCTTTCAACCATCTTAGGTCAGTATAACAGTTAGGTAAGTTAAAGTGTAAAAAGCCTGGTTTTATTAAATACTGGAAAGTGTACACCTATCATGGTCTCAGAATGGCACAAGTATTCTCTTGACAGTCGCATTCAATGCAAACTGACCATCCTTTTGAGAGCCAAACAGAATAATTTAGGAAAAAACCTTTTTAACCTCTTTCCCCAGTCTTGCAAGATTGCAATGTGAGAATTTTATGGGGCATATTTAACTTCTCTCTATTGTACTTCCATCAAGTTCATGGAGGAGAAACCTGAACTCTACCCCACAGAACAGGAGCACTCACTGCTGCTGAAGGGAGATGTTTGATCCCTAATTAAGCATTTCCAGCCATATTCAGTGCCCAGATGGTCACAACAAAGTTGGGAACTGACAAACCTGGGTGTCTTTTGGCATTTAAATGGATGGGGATCTTCCCTCAGAAAACCTCATTGATCAGCAACTTCTCTTTCCCACTGAAGGAGCATTTGGGTTACACCCCTGACACTGAACTGCAGTGCTGTTGATTGAAAGGAAGTTGCCCTAATACTTATCAAGAGATAAACAATTTGGAATGCAGTTGCCTGGTTAAATTACATCAGCTTTGTTTAGGCACACTTGCAGCAACGATGTGATGTCAGATATGATTAAGGAAATTCAGCATTTAATTCAAATGTAAATACTTTGAGCACTAGGAGAAAAAATGAAGCAATACAAACTACCACTTTCCCAGCAACGTGGTAGATTTACTGCATTTCAGAAAGCACACAGTTTTCAGGGTCCTTGTAGGAATAATAATCAGAACATGCTTTCCAAACTTAAAATACACAGTTCTTGCCAAAAGGAACATCACTAGAACGGATACAGAAACTTCTGGTGCCTCCTATATTGTGCTACATACATCATTTTGATGATAAATACCTACAGTTGGGCCTGAGGGATGATTCTTCCAAAGCATTTCTTTAATAGCACTGAAGAGACCTTTTAGTAACCTCATGTAACATCCCTTATGTTATATGCCAATAGTGCTAATTACCACTAATTGAGCAGTGCCAACCATATTGCAATAAAAACAGGCAAAATGCAGCATGTTGAGACTGGTGGTTTTTTACATAATATTTCTGAAGGACAGAGTTCTCGTGCAATTATGAGAACATTTTCTTTGGTTTGAGCCACTTGGATTTCCATTCCATAAGCACTGGATTAAATAAATCCACAAGAAACCTCTCTAACATCAGCTGGTTTCTCTGCATATAGCACTGAATCTAGAAGAACCTACAGATCTTCACTGCCTTCAAACCTCAGCCTGTACTGGTTCTCTTATTTTTGGGTCTGTGTGCATGATAAAGATGAATCAATCCATTTGGCCTGTTTTGATTAGGGGTTTAAAAAAAAAACAAACCCAACAACAAAAAACTGCTAAGAAGAAGATTTTAAGACAAGTGAAGATTGCTGCACTGAATAAAAAGGACATGATAAAAAAAATAATAATAAAAAAAGAACGAGTAACAGCTGTTGAAATATATCTATTTCACAGCATTACTATCACCCAGGTCTGTATGATGCCAGTAGGTATTAAATATTCCAATTAGGACTGCAGCAGGTCTGTATTATTGGTTTAATTGCTTTTCATGCAGTTTCAAATGAATTTGAAGGGCGGGAAAGATAATGCATATTTTAACATATTTTTAAATTATCTGTAATTGGATGGATAGTCCTTTGGTATTTTTTCACATCTGTCCTTTGACTCAGTGTATGAGGTTTCCTCTTCTTCTGGATGTGGAGGTTTCTCAAGCATCACTGCTGCCTTTCCAGGACAGTGTGAGCAAGTGAGCTTTCATCTGCTGTGACTCCTCCATATGCACACACATTCATTATTGCATTTAGAAAGCTGTGAATTGCCCTCCATGACATTCCCATGTCATAGGACTACTTTTTAATTCTTAATAATAAAATTGAGCTTCTGTGGAGCCTTTAATCTAAGGGTTTCAAGGCATAAAGCACCAACTAATGAAGTCTTGTGATACTTCTGTGCTACTGTGCCCATTGTTTATGTATGACTTGCAGAATACAGATAGAATAAGGCAGTATTGTGAGTTAGAACCCAAAAAAAGAACATACCAGTGCAGTGAGAACTCCCTCCCAGAGTCCTGCTCTTGATTTGGTAATTAAGGGTCTGATCTGGCCTAGAGAGGTCGTGGAATTCACTGAAGTGCAATTAGGTTTAAGGACTATACATTTTAAAGTCTGATTACAATCAGAGAAATTATGCGTTTTCTTATCCAACAGACCTACTCTCAGTGAGGCAAACTGTGATCATAAGATGACAATTTCAAATATGCTTCTGAGTATAACCTTGTCCTATAGTGAGGAGACTTGAATTAAGCAGCTACTAGATGCTTACCCCATCCAATTCCATAATAATATAAGTGCTTGCTTTCTTCTGACCCAAATACTTTGATCACCATACTGTAAAGATGAAATCCTTCCACCAGCATCCATGCAAAAGCACTCAGGAAGAAAAAATGAAGGAGAATGGCCAAGATCTTGCAAGGCACCTAAATTAAGAATAAAAATTAAACCATTACTTCTTTGTGATACAGTCACATTGGTTTTTCAATTTTTATTTCATTTCTATATATATTTACAAGCTAAATAATTCAGATAGCTTCAAATCCTCTTACCTCTAAAAAAGAAAAAAAACCCTGAATAACTTTGCCAAACATGGTGTGGAAATCCAAATGTGTTATTTATTTCTAACAGTAAGAGCAATACTCCCACTAAAGACCACAAAATATTTAAGGATTCAAAACTGAAGTGTTTACACACAGCTG
>JAWMRC010000034.1:14204169-14250344 GCA_035584755.1 Thripadectes ignobilis | reverse complement strand
TAACAGTAAGAGCAATACTCCCACTAAAGACCACAAAATATTTAAGGATTCAAAACTGAAGTGTTTACACACAGCTGGTCAGCCTGTAGTAAGCACAAGAGTCAAAGAAGGGGAGTACAAACATTGTCCTGTACCCTGCTCCCTGTTCTATGATGGTAAAACATCCAGCACAGTTCATGCCTCATTTTAGACTAAAAACTAGTAGAAAGTCAGAGGAATTGTTAAACTTGAGCACTACACAGAAATTTTAAAAGAAGGTCCCATGTTGAATACAGAAATGAAGTCAGATTGTATTTCAGTGTCTGTTCCGGTTAGAACCTCTGCAACAACTTCATAGGCTCCCCCACCAGCAACAGCAATACAGGCATTTAAAAAGTTGCTGTCAACCATCTTTGCCTCTTGAGTCCTCACTGCTCTGCTGTGGGCACCAAATTTCCCCACTTGTTTGAGGTCTCAGTTTCCCCCAGTCTGATGTATCAGCTGTACATGAAATCTGACAAGCAATTATAGCCAAACACTGAAAGTCTTCTCTATGGAGCGTTTACAAACAATTCCAGTGTTCCTTGCTAGTCTTTTATTCACCATGTGCTATCAGGATTTTGGAAACAGGAGCTAACAGCAAAGTTTAAGGCAAAGAAAAGTACCACATAGAAAGTGAGCTCACCCGGTGCAAACTGGAGCACCTGTTTCAGTTTAAACCATAACATGCTCTGCGGTGAAACAAATGCTGCCCCAGAAGAGAGGAATGCCCTGACTGAGAATTAAAAACACCCCTCTGAGTGCTGCTCACACCTCAGTGCTCGTGGTCCACTGTGGGCTACAGGGAATGCACTCTGGGCTTCACACCTGGCTTTTCCTGAAGTTGTTTTTCTAAGAGAACTTTACATTTTTCTCTAAGCCTCCTGTCAGCCTGGCTTATGAAAATGAAAACCAAATCCTTTCTCCTTTCCCACTCCTGAGACACTCACCCCATTTGCCTCTCCCCACTAACTGCTTTCTGAGGATGTGTCACCACAAGTGTCTTCGCTCCTCACACAGTCATGGAACAGAGGTGACTGCGATGATCTCGCCCCCCCAGATAACCTTGTTTGGTTTGCTTGCAGTGAAGGCACATTTTAAACACACTCTTGGAACGAGTCCCAGTCATATCTTGGGTTTGCATCTCGTAGCACACTGATGATGAACATTGTGCTCTGGAGCTGTGCCACCCCTTCTGTGACACCCACAGAATTTCAGAGGGGTTTTCTTGCATCCAGGATGTGTAAATGGTAGGATTTTTCCCTTCCTCAGCCAGACAGGTCCCAGTAAGGTGGAGTCTGTGCTGAGGAAGCACCACCAGTAGGAACCAGTTTGCTGCCACAGATGTTCATCAATAGTTCCCTATGTTGCTTTGGCTTAGCTGCCCTGTGCTGGCATTTCATTCTTTTTGTTGATGATTTGGGATTTTGTACCGTAATGAAAATTAAAATGTTGAGTCTCGATAGTATAATGAAAATTGATGCTTTCCTGTGCATTCTCACTCAGCTGATTCTGTGCTAGTGCAAGGGCATTCTAATGCAAATCCAATGTGACTACGTGTATTCAAAAGCAATAAATTTGGGTTTAATTCATGTAAGTGAGGTCTGTATGTGGTTTAGTGTTTCGCAAAGTTCAGTGACATATTATTAAACCGGATTAGCTTATTGACAAAAACTGTAAAAGCCTTTCCAGTTAGTTTTATCATAAGGCTATAAAATCCATTTTAATGCCTTTTGATTTCTACCAGAAGATTAATCCACAAAAATATAAATGCTACATAAAGCTGACTTACAAGCTAGTTCTGTCAAATGGATACTTTCCAAGTTTTGAGTAGCCAAACAATATAAATCACAAAACAGAGAAAAATAAAACACAGTGAAGCAGCAGGAGGCTGGTCTGTAGGTAATTCTGTCTAACACTAAGGTGCAGATTAGTACATAAAATCCATAGCAAAGTTGCTACTCATTCTGATTTTGTGCCTTAATGATGGCTTAGAAGTTATTCTTAAATGATAAAATTTCCTTCTTGAAAAAGCTTTGAAAAGCTGAGCCTTTATGTACAAAACCCAAGCATGTCTCCCCTGCTGTATCACGATGCCCCCTCCTTTCAGCAGAATACTTATAAAAAGGCAGATCTCATTGCTATTACTCTTAGAGTTGATTCCTTGTGAGTCTGTGGAAATAGAAAAATCAGCCCAGCCAGCAGCAAGGCCTATCATGTTATAATTTTTGAGAAAGTAAAGCAAACTCTCAGAAAGGCCTCTCAGAAAATATTAGTCATTAGTCAGAGGACCGTCTCAAAACAGACAGGTAAATTTGTACATGTATCATAAACAAAAGCAGCTAATTTCATCTCTCCATTTGGAAGTGTTTTCAGCAATGCCAAGAGTGAGAAACAGCTCAATACACTGATCCAGAACTGCAGATAGTAGACACATTACATTTTCTGGTGGTGCTGGAAAACCACAGTGCTGTCTAACACCTTATACTCCAATTTTCATTTTCCTATGTTTAAATAACACTTCAGTTTTCCCCACAAACACACTCAGGCCTTTAAAAGGCTTTGGTAGCCTAAAGAAATGTTGCTGGTTAATTATTTTCAAACACATGCTGCGGTTTGGGTATCTGTTGAAAGAATGGTGCTCTCTAGTCTAAAGCAGAGAGTGACTAAGAGTGCAAAGCTCTCTGAAGAAGCAAATCCATCTCTTGCTGAAAGTCTAAGGGAAGTCACCAGACTGGCATGTGGACAGCAAAGATATCTCAGGGACTTGGCAGTATAGGAAGAACATACTGCATGCAGAGATATTTGCTTTTTCTAGAAGAAAGACATCCCGGTTTGGGGAATAATTATCTTCCTGGAATATGCCAGGATCATTTAAGACTCCTGTTTTAACACTACTGATGTTAGGTATCAATGAGCAGCTTTTTATATATAAAGAAATGAATTGGATATATTACAAAGATCAAAGTCTTTTTTGTGAAAATAAAATTTCGTGGTAGAAATCAGTCTTACTCTACAAAAGCAAACTTGCTGGAGTATAAACGGTAAATTATTAAATTAGACATCAGAAATTACCAGGGGAATGCTGTATGCCATATCTGGAACCACAAACTAAATATCCCTAGAGTCAGAGATGGGAAAAGCATGGAGATGCTCAAAGCAGTCATGCAAGAAAGTGATGCAAGCTCAGGGCCCGGTTTTCTGAGCCCATTCCCTGTTGCACTTCATTGCCTCAAGCAAGGGGGTGACACACAGGGGTCCCACTGGTCCTCTCAAGCAAGGGGGTGACACACAGGGGTCCCACCGGTCCTCTCAAACAGGGGGGTGACACACAGGGGTCCCACCGGTCCTCTCAAACAGGGGGGTGACACACAGGGGTCCCACTGGTCCTCTCAAACAAGGGGGTGACACACAGGGGTCCCACCGGTCCTCTCAAACAAGGGGTGACACACAGGGGTCCCACTGGTCCTCTCAAACAGGGGGGTGACACACAGGGGTCCCACTGGTCCTCTCAAACAAGGGGTGACACACAGGGGTCCCACTGGTCCTCTCAAACAAGGGCATTTCCAAACTGCTTAGCACTGATACACCCAGCTCTGGCAGAAGCAGGAGGTTGCAAATTCACACCTTCTAGTGTAAATACTGCCTCCTTCTTTTAGTTAATGACAATTGAGCAGTTCAATTAAAGCTGCAATTAAAGGCATTAAAACTGCTGTCAAAGCTATTGAGAACAGAGCATGGACTAGGTAAGGATATGAGAGTAATAAAAGGATGAATCACAATCCCCCTGGTCCCAGGAGGCTAACACAATAAAAATAAAAGCTCAGGAGACAGTATTTACGTCACGTTTTTCGACTTTAAGATCTTTACAGTGTTATGCCGTACAATTACTGCTGTTATAGAGGAGGTGGGGCTGAAATACCCATGGATTCCGTGAAGGATCTCACTTCACAAAGCCTGTGGTGTAAAAAAACTGGTCATGCTTTGTGTATGTTACTCCTCCAACTTAACTAAAGTAGGTTTTGAATAGTTGAACAGAAAATATGCACCTATTAAAATGCAACTTCAGTCCATGTGAGTGTGTCACAAGCTTGACTGAACAAGCAAGACATCTGTGTGTGAACAAGGCACATTAGAAACGTAGGTGGACACTGGGACAGGTCTCTGGAGAACATGAGCTCTTCCTACATCCAGCCAAAAGCAGGAAACACAACTAGTATTTCACAGCATTTTAAAGGACTGGAGGTGATGCTGGCCTTGATAAGGTGTAAAGAGGCTTTCACACACTGTCTGAAGTGACTCAGTTGGATTGTCTGAAAATTTGGAATGGATGAAAAATGAAAAACTGTGAGAATAAGACACACTGTTACGCTGAGTGAACTTTTTATTGCCCTCAAGCCTCTGTCCTTTCAGCAGGGTTTTAGCTTTATACTTAGAAAGGATTATTTTCATGCCTGGTTTCCACTGGCTTCAGTTTCAAGTTATCTTTTGCTGCTCTCCCCTGTCTCCATTTCATTTTCCTTCTAAACCATTCCCTACCATTTTCTCCCTTGCACATTGCCTTACTCATTTAGGGTCCACCTGAATGTTTTAGATCCTCAAGTAATAACAGCCTATGCAGAACCAGGCATTATTGTTAATTATAAACCCAACAGAATTTCAAGGGGTCCCATTTGAGCTGAATATAAATTTAGGAAGCTGTTGCACTGGCAAAATGAAGACTGTGCAAACCTCACATTTACTTATACTGAGAATAATTTGGGGGGGCGGGGGGGGGAAGAAGATTAACTGAAGCCACTCACTCCTTCTGAAAAGTAATATGGAGCAACAGCTGGGCACAAAACAAACCAAGTTTTGATCATTTCAAAAACAGAGCACACTGAAAGTTTGTTGTAAAATCAGGTTTTGTTTCTGCTTTTCAGGTGGGACTTTCCATCAACAGACTTTATGTTACTTTAAATTGCGTTATTTAAACATAACAGTGGAAAGAAATTGCTTTTACTGGTATGTAATACTGTTAACTTGGCCTATTTGTCTTAATCTAACCCAGCTGTTTTAGATGCCAGTTTTAATGGTTTAGATCCTGGTACTCTGCATAAGGAATTCCCACCTGCAGTAGCAGATCCATAAAATCAATCTGTAATTTCAAGTTCCAATCTACGTGATCAAGCAGAAAACAGCCTATACATTCATAGAGCTTAAGTACCATGAAAGCAATATGAAGGTGTTTGTCCTTGCTTAAGTGGCTGCCTTAGATGGCCACACAAAGATATACATGTTTTATAATATTTTGGATTAAACTCTTACATAGTGATACTAAATGCTTCCTGCCTCCTCTGGCTAAACAATAGCCATTTGACATTTGTCATTGCTTATTACACAAATTGTATTTTAAAACCATCCAAATCTGTAGACTAGAGATCATCATCAATAAGCCTGCTAATCAGAAAAACAGTGTATTCTATATCCTACCACACAAATGAAACTTTATGAGAAAAAAAAAAAAAAAGAAGACCTTCTGTTTTTTTCTCCAAGAAAGCAGAAGAAATGAAGAAATGAAGAAATTGTCAAAGTTCAACCAGGGACATCATTACCTTCCATCAAGAATCAGATGACTTTTTAATGTGGGAGGAAAGAAAAAAAAAGACAAATAGCTTACCTAAACACACAGTTCATACAATTTTCTCCAGTAGAGAATTCATACAGTTTTCAGTGGATGAAAGGAAGCATAAGCCATGTCACACAGAGGTCTGCCATGATATTTGAAAAAACACTGAAACATACTCCATTTCTAGAGTGATTTTCCCATTTGATGGGTGTATATTGCTTTTGGTTCTGCAAACACCCAGACATGGCCCATACAATGATAACACCATTTGGATGCACAAAAGGCTTTATCCAGCATTGTAGGGAGGCATTTTTTGATAAGGCATGTCAAAAATAGGACACCTCACATGGAAGATATTTTCTTGCATGTGACACATGGCATTCATTCCATGGAGCTGCCTCACAAAAAACCACAGTCATTCCTCCGAGGACTTACAGTTCCAGGGCTGAACTGAAAGCTGGTGAGAAGCAGGATCTGAGCCACCAAGACAGCAAAGGACAGGTTGGCATGGATGTGATAGCGCTGGTTGCGGATGGTGCTGACAGACCTGGCAGAAGACAGAAATACACCTCAAAAAAGCAGCATTCCAAGAAGCACAAATACATTTATGGTTTATCAGCAAGTATTTAGACTGACTTCTCATTATTGGTTTTGGTTTTGATGTCTTTTGAGTTCTCCTTCCACCAGGATGGAGCGGAACCTTAGTGGTTTCTTTGATAGTCTTCTGCTGTCTTAAAGGCAGCAGAAAGATTGATTTGCACATGAACAAGCTCTGCTGATGACTAATGACAAAATATTAACAAAGGGGTTGGTCCTGAATGGTGCTGTGCTCACAAGGTCAGACCTGCACCTTGCAGCATTCTGCCCCGCTGTGTCACAAAATTCCTGGATTTGCTTTGCTGGTATTTGCCTGTATGAGACATAAGGGAACGTAAAATGACATTGGCAACAATTTTGAGTTATACTATTATCAGCTTCTGAGCACAGGAACTACAGCTCCATATAGAGATGGGCAGTGCCTATCTTGACAGAGACCTGACAGCGATTACAACATCATTTGAACATATCTCTCTTAGCTTCGCAAAAACCAGCTGGAAATCTGACAAGAACATGCTTTCCTGGAAGTCTTCTAACCTCGTGTTTCTGTTCTCATCCAGAAATAAGAAACAGAAAACAAAAACATTCATCTGAACAACTCAGGCCTTTGGTACAATTTCGTTCTTCTCTTTAAAAAACAAACAGTGCTGGTGATAACAGGTTTCCTCTTTCAATCCATGCTGCCTGCCAGCCCCTGCCAGCAGTTCTAATCACCTCAGGACACCCGGGCTCTTGGCGATGGGAATTGTGTGTTTCCTCCACTCAACTGCACGCACTGCCATCCCTTTGCTGTGTCACACTGGGTGGAGATGGCTTTTGCAGCCACTGGTGACACACCACGTGTGTCCCTGCAGCAGGGTGACATGGAGTGGGCGATGCAGACAATGGTCGGGTCAGCCCTGCCCTTCCCGCACTGCTGTAGCCGGTGCTCCATTAGAAAGGAACAAAAAGGCAAATGACAAGAAATATCTGTGTCCTAGAAGTAATTCAAAGAGACAGGATGCGCTGCCTGGTGCCAGTGGCTTTCTACTGAGGAGCTTCATGAAGTCCCAGATGGAACAGGTTCCCCAGAAGGTGAGCAGGACTGCCTGCCCTCCTGGCAACCCGCCGGCACTGCCAGCACACGCAGTACAACTTGCCAGATTCTTCTCCACTTACGTTATGGTCATCTAACACCACACTGCAAAATCTCACTTCAGCTGCTTAATGAGACCCTGCTCGCCAGTGAAAACCTAATCAAATGATTTTTGACGGGCAGTTTGAGGGATCCTGCATGTAGGTGGGGTGCTCTAACCCTGTGACAGTCAGCTGGCCCCAAGCTCTCTTCCAAGTCTTCTGTTTGCCTCCACCTTCTTGAGGAGTTTTCAGCCCTGCTGCAGCAACACCACCCCCTTTTATTCCTTTTTCTTTTCTAAACACAGTAACATCCAATTTTGCACTCAGACGAAAATGGAGCGGATCATTCCCTTTAGCCTAAACATGCCAACAGGGCAGTGCCAGATAGGCAGACACTGGACTTACTCAGAGTGGATTTTGCCACACATTATGCATTTAATCCAAGTATGACCAACACAGATCTTGAGACTTGGAAATAATACGGGGTTTGGAACAAACAAACATTGCAATCAGTTTACTGGTTTTCAGCAAGTCCTTTTCCCTAGAAACTGGCCCCTTAACAGGATGTCCAAAATACATTCTTAAGCACAGAAATGAAAAATTGAACTCTCGAGTTGGAAGAATATGGTTTAGCATGTGAAAGGAGACAAGAAACCCATTCTTTGCTGCACTCCCAATCTGCTGTGCAGCCTCAGACAAGTTGCTTCACCCTTTGTCAGGTTTTCTATTTTCTATTTAGAAACAAACCTCTAGAAACCTTCTTTCTTGGAAATGTTTGTATCAAGCCCAGCTGGGCCTCAAACTCAGTTGTCACTACTGGAACATAAACAGGCATAAAGACCCTGAGTGCCCTGTGGCAGAAACCTTCCAGCACAGAGAGCCCTCGAAGGGGCTGCCCTGTTATGGGCAGGAGGCTGCAGAGATCCAGAGGGTTTAAATATAAGCCACGGAGTGACTTTCACACTGCTTACAGTGTCCTACTAAAGCAACCCATTAGAAAACCAGCCTAATGGAGAACAGCAAGATACTTGAAAATAAATGTGGGTTGTATGATGTAATTGTGTACAAGTTGCATGAAACAAAAGGCAGGCAGCTAATGTTGACTGAGACTTCCTTTCTGGGCATTCCTTTATAAACACGCTGCCTTACAGACCAAGACAGCTGAAAAGCAGAAAGCACTGCCTGAACACTCCAAGCAATCCAAAGATGTGTGTAAGGGGTCAGAGGGGGTGATCCTTCAGTCCTTGCTCATACTGTACTTGCTTTGAGCTCAGACCAAGACATCCTACAGCCTCCTTGCAAGATTCCTGAACTACAGCAAGACTCGGAGAGTTTAAGAAAAAAAACAAACTAAAAATCCCTCACAGGATGTAAATAGGTTGCTATATAAAGACCACCCCATTTTGGGAAATGAAAGTAATTTAGAAATAACCAACCAACTGTTACAAATACATGTGCGGAATCCAATTAAGGAGGGTTGTAGAATTAATAGCCTTTGTTTTATCCTGAGCACCTGAAATGCACTGCTTGCCTTTCTGCGTGATAGCTGCCCAGCAGGTATTAAGTTAAAATTACTCACGACAATATAGCAAACGTGACCAGCGTGATCGTCAAGCAGAAGATGGACAGAGCGCAGCCAATGTAAGTGATGGAGGAGAGGGCCACCTGGTGTCCTCTTGCTAGCTGTACACAAAGAAAAGAAAGCGAAATAAAACTATTAATTGATTTATCACCCTGCAGAACCACGGGGCAGCCCCCTGCACATCGCATTTCCTCCTCCAGCCACTCGTGTACGAGCTGATGCTCACAGTCATTCCCTGCTGTGACTCGGAGGGAGATGAGGAGCCAAGTCCACACTCAGTGGCACAGCCAGGGCATCCACATGCCCGTGGCATTTCGCTCCCTCTTTTATTCCCTGCACCAGCATGTCCTGAGCCCAGGCTGTGGTTTCTGTGCTGCTGTGGTTTCTGTGCTGCTGCGGTGTCGCCCAGCCTGGGATCAGTATTGGGCTCCCAAAGTGTCGGTGACGGGATCTGTCACAGCTCGCAGGGCCCTTTGCTAATGCTCCCACCCTGCAGGAATTTACATCCTTGTGCAAATACCAGAAGTGCTTCACAGCAGTGAGAACTGACAAGCCCAGATAAGCCATAAATCACAGGCCATTTATAGTCCACTCGTTTTGTTTAATGTGTCATGTGTTCGGTGCCTGGTGAAGGAGCTGGACTGGCATCTACAGAATGGAAAACCTCAGAAAAGACCCAGCTTGAGCAGCTGGAGTATAAACCTCTCATCTCAGCCTCTGGTTTTATCTACAGGCACCATTTGTAGAAGTAATTCAATTTTCATGAACATTTAAACTGTAACCCCACAGTGTTCTCCACTAGGATCTGTGTTAAACCTGGATAGAGCCAATGCAGCAGGGACAGTGTGGTTTGGCCATTCATCCTGAATTAATCAGAGAGCATGTTTTAATTTTCCATGCAAGTTCTCATAAAAGAATGACCAAAAAGCCACACCCAACAAAGGGAGCCAGGAAGTATTAATATATAATAAGTAGAACAGAGCTAGGCAGGAAAAGGTTTTCTCATCTCAGAAGAATTTTCAAACATTTTTCCTGACTTGAATTTGGATAGAGTTGATATTTGCATAAACTGGTGGAAAAAAAAAAACCTAGTCAATCAAAAAGTTTTAGTTTCAATGCTTGAAATAATAGGTTTTTATTTTAATCTCTATTCTCTATAAATTAAATTCATAGCTGAAAACTTATTCAAAATATTTACTTATTGTAAAAAATACTGAAAAGAACAATATCTTGTCCAACTTTTTACAGTAACTTTTATCTAATAAAAACTAATCCTTTCTCACATGTTTGAGATTTGCTATTGTTTTCCACACACACACTAAAATTTCCCTCCCAAACAAAGTATTTCATTAGAGATTATCAAACCCAAGCAGTCCCACCAATAAACTTCCCATTAAAATTCCTTTTAAAGCAGTGAAATAACACGCCATGTGGTTATGAGAAAACAGAAATACAGACAGAAAGATGTGTTGTGGATGTGCATTTTTCTTGTAATTATCTGCCAGCAGAACCAGTTCATGTACAATAAGTTTTACAACAGAATAACTTGTGGCTCGCTCAGCAATCTGAGAACTATTAAGGGATGCAGCAGCAGCACTGAAAGACAACTGTTGCTATGGTGTTATAGTTCCTATGAAATATGATGCAGCTCTTGAGTGTTTTTGTCCCTTTCAGCCAAAGGCACATTTCTTTTCCCTGACTTGGACAGCATCAATTAAAGAAACAAAAGAGTTCTGTGTGCTGGACCATCTCAAAAGCTCCATGTATTGCCTACAAAAAACATCCTATCGTCTCTCATTCCCCAGAGAAGCCACGTATAGCCATTCTTACCTGTGTGGTAAATTGGGCAGTTTAGAAGTGATTTTCTCATCAGGGATATTCATGTCCAAAATGCATGGACCTTAGTTTCTGATATCTCCAATACACATCCTTTTCCCTGGCTACAGGTGGTTTGCAATTCTGCAGGAGGAGGAGGGGAGCAGAGGAAGATTTTACAGCTTTGAGTCACTCTGAAATCAGTATTTCTCAGCAGTTCAAAGCTTTGCTTCACTCCTTTCCCTCCTAAACTCCTGCAGCCAGAAAATGTTCCCCAGAGAGGTCAGAGCTGCTCAGTTTTCATTTAGGTTTGCAGTGATCTATCGGTGTTTGCCTTGGCAGAGGAACTGCAAAGGGAAGGGCATGTCTTACTATCTCGTACAAATACAGAAGATACACAGGAGTGAACCAGTGGAAACTGGCAAAAATCACAGAATCACAGAATGGCCTGGCTGGAAGGGACCTCAATGATCATCCAGCTCCACCTCCTGCCATGGGCAGGGACACCTTCCACCATCCCAGGGTGCTCCAAGCCCCATTCAACCTGGCCTTGGGCACTTCCAGTGATGGGGCAGCCACAGCTTCTCTGGGCACCCTGTGCCAGGGCCTGCCCACCCTCACACAGAAGCATTTCTTCCTATTATCTGATCTAAATCTACTCTCTTTTAGTTTGAATCCATTTTCCCCTTCTCCTGTCACTACATGCCCTTGTAAACAGTCTCTCTCCATCTTTCTTTTAGCCCCTTCAGGTACTGGAAGGCCTCAATTAGGTCACCCTGGAGCTTTCTTCAGGCTGAACAATCCCAGTTCTGTCAGCCTTTCCTCATAGGAGAGGTGATTCATCCCTCTAAAAATCCAAATCTTTGCTTTTTTCCATAGTAATCCAAGAGAAGATGATCACACAAACACCTTTTTCTCTCTAATTTCTATCAAAACTAACATGCCCCTGAGATGGTCTTTCTCTGATTTTTAGCTCAGTGTTCCTCCAGAAACCCCTGCAGGGCAAGACAAGATGTGAATCAAGTTCCCCCAAGTGCAGCCTGCATTACTTAGAAAGGAAAAAGGGGAAAAAATCTCTTACAATAAAATGTAGAAGATTCACTGAAACCTAAAATAACCTACCCAGGCTCCTGCATGTATGAACTGGGAATTGCTCTTGCTCTGGTAAACACAACCACAATCTGATGCTGCTTTAAGGATGATGCTCTTAAATCAATAACCACATCGGTATGGTAGCAGCGACTTCAAAAGCAACACTGCTGCAGTTCACCTTTTCATCTTGCCTAGTGTGAGGGACAGAAAGCCTGTCGTTATCTATAAACCTTTTTCCCATCATTATTAAGGGACCAGAGGAGCCTGAGATAGCTGTTCTCAAATGGAGCTGTCAGGAGGGGTGCAAGGAGGGTCCCTGTTCACAGCAGCCAGTGAAAGCGGCTCCTTTCTGTGGATATTGTGAACTGTGGGGGGAAGGAGACAGCAGGAAAAGAAGACCTGGAATTATTTCCAAGGTGTGCAGCCTCATTTCAGGGATATGGTGCAGGAGAGGACTTGTATTTAAGATTTCCCCCAACCCAGCTGTCAGAGCACAGCTGGATGTGGTGTGTTCCCATTGGAAGGGATAACCAGCAGCAGTTAGAAGTACCTGAACTGTCAAAGCATTGTGCATCATCAATTAAGACACTATTTCCTATAAATTCCAATGCTCTGATATGGGCTGATTTCATCTTACCTCAGCTTGTCTTTTGGAAACTTTTCAGACTTCCTGCATGATGTGGAATATAAAACAGTAATTTGGGATGATCTTGCAGTCAGCACAAAAATGCTAATCAGGCTGTAATGTTATTATTAAAGAAAATAGCACTCAAAAGTACCAAATAAAACATTGAGCAATCTGTGAAGGAGTCCCATGAGCCTGATTCTCACACTTGTCCCAATCTACATTAAATTATTCTTTTCTTCTGCAAGGTTTATACGGTCATTCTCTTCCTCTGCAGCAATCTGAAAAGCCAGGAAACGAGCTCATAGAGCCATGAGTGTTAGTAATCACAAACACTACAAGACAGATGGTTCTTAGTTTCAGCTTTGACAAAGTCAAATCAAACATTCCTATCTCATATAACACTCCCAGCCTTTAAGTTTAGGCTGTAACACCCTTTACCTTGCAAGTGTAGCAAACAGCATGGGCAAAGAGCTGGTGCTTTCAGCAGATCCACCCATCTGTGGTATTACAGTCTATTGTCTTTGCCTTGTCCTCCCTCGTAAAAGAAGTTAGTGCATTGCTCAACACTTTTATTTTGGAAACTCACAGGCAACTGGATGGCCTGAGAAATGTCCTGGAAAGATACCAGTTCAGACTCCAAATATATATTTTTCATTTATGATGCTGCTCATAACAAAACAAAAAAGAGTGACATCTCGTGCCTCTGTTTAAACAGAGCTGCACAGGAAGATGAAAATTTATTATTGTAGTGGGATGGTTCTTTTCATCTCTGATGTAGCTGGAAAAGGTCAGTTCAGGCCAAAAGATTATTCAATAGGTTCTACAAGATCTATATCTAGACCAGAAAACCTACTTGTTTCTGTAAAGCTAACGAGTGTCTGTACATACAGCACAGCAAAGGTAGGAGGGCTACAGGAACACAGCACAGCCCCTGGTCAGCTCAGAGCATGTCTGGGCCACACGGGCTCTCCTCTGTGTGACATTTGCACTCCTGTCCTTCTCTCATTATTCACCTCTCAGGCACTTGGCCACACCTTTTCTCTTTTGCAAAGGGTATACTTTTGGCTTTCTCCAGAGAAAGGGACAATTTGGGGAAGTACTAACCTGGAATTTTCTTCATTACATACAGCAAAACATCCCTGTGTGTGTGAGTTTAAAAGCAACACTTCAGACAAAGGGCTGAGTTCAAATGCTTAAACCAAGGTTTGTCACAGCTGATCCTGAAAGGGTTTTTCCACATACCAAATTACAACTTCACCATTAAGACACTAAAAGCAGTAATTTCACTGTCTAAACTACTTTTGAAATCTCCTTTCTGAAAAAGCAATTCATCTTCTTCCAGAAAAAGAAAAGTTTTATGGCCTAAAAAAAAAAAAGAAAAAAAAAGAGTCCTGCAAGCAAAGGACTAAATCATACCTCTCATTTGTATTTTAGTGTTACTGGTAGAACCCAGAATATGCTATCTTTGCATGTGCTTATATAGCGTGTGCACTTTATGAAACCAAAGTTATTTGTTCACTGGTGGAAATGTAAGGAAATTGTATTTTGCTCTAAATGCAAGCATAGGAGCGACTTATATTTTAGTGTCCCTTCTGATCTGCTTTCCATCTCCCAGAAGAGTTCCCACCATGAAGTTACAACCACGGGAGGTTTTCCCTCTGCCATGAGCCCAGCAGCTGCTGGCCTGGGCTGAAATCCCCTCTCAGACCCTTATGTGAGAGCTAAAGAACCTCTTATGAGACACTTTTAGGGGCAGGAAAGGGGAGGGGGAGGTTTAGGTGAAAAATTAAGGCTCAGCCAACGCTCTTGAAGCTGCACCTTTAAACTGCAATCTGAATCCAATTAAGAAAAGGATGAATAATTAACTTTGGCAGCCTGAGTGTCTCAGAGACATTAAAACGCTGGCCTTGGCTGATGAAGTTAATGGTTTTAATTGCCTCCAGAAAGGCTGCTGAAATTCAATTTCAGTCCAGAGAGGCCTTTATTTATATATTAAATAATAATAAATATACAAATCTCTGTTTTCCTTCAGCTTGCCAAGCACTTTGTTAGGTACATAACATTACGGTTTTTTTCAAATTAACATCTGTGTTGAGTTCAGGGGGCTCAGTCTACTCCCTGAGACCACAAAAAATGATTTTGGTGGGGCCATGCTTAATGGCACTGCACAATCACTACTGACAGAAAGGAAAGCCTAACTTGGTGCAGAAAGTTCTTTTCTCAAGTCACAAGGTATCAGCAGCTGCAAGTTTTAAGAGAAAAGGGCTCTGAGAGTGACACTTTGCAGCGCAATCATCTTTATCAGCCTGTTCCAGCAGAATTGCTTTTGAATTCCCATCCTCTATTAACTCCACAACTCCCAGGGATCTGCAGTAAAGTGCCATGGAAGGGTCTTTTCAGGATTAAAGGCACGTTTTCCTCCAGCCAGCCCAGCCTGCTGCTGCTTATTTAAAACTTCTCACTATAATGTGAAAAATACAGAATTTTCCAAGTGTCTCCGCCATGATATTAATTAGTATTTTTTAAAGCCCACATCATTTTTTAAAGCAGTCCTGAGCAGGATGTCATCAAACAGTAGGTAATCTGCGCATTACAAATGTCACACAGCAAGTTCCTAGCTCAAATGGAGCTTGAAGGAAGCGTGGCAGGGAGGAAGGACTGGAGTTGTGAAGCAGTGGCAGATTATAATGAAGTTTGGGGATCAGAAAAGCAGATCTTTTCCAGTTCTTCCTCACATCTGTTAGTGCAACACAAAGCAGGGGGCTTTTTCTGCCTTCATTACGGGCCCAAGGCTCGCAGCATTTCCCAAGCAAGTTAAACGCTGCATTTACAGCAGATTATCCCCTGTGAAACTCAAGGAGCTGCTTTTGCCCGTACACCTAAGATTTGTACATCTGTTCTCCACCTTCTGTTCCAGCAAGAGCAGGCTCATCCTGTTCTCCAATTAACAGCCAAAACAACGTCCATCAGAGAGAGCTGCGAGAAGGATCAAACCCAGCAGGGTCCCAGCAGGCTCTTGCAGGCAGAGAAAAGACGGTCTCTTGCCAGACTCAGAGCTGTTGAGGATAATTAAATACCCAGCTCCCAGTAAAATTCGGGATAAATAGGTATATCTACCTCTGTTTTCCCAGGTGTGGGCTTTGATTCAGAAGGTCCATCTGGATTCAGGGCTGTGGATAAGCCCTGCAGCTTCAGGTACCCAGCTCTGAACATCCCCCACATCACACTTTGGGGAGAAAGGGCATGAAAAGGCCAATGCAGGAGACAGACTGGACTCCAGAGTACCAAAAACTAAATTTAAAGATATTCAACATAGAGCAATGATGGATAAAGGTGCAGCATCATAACATTTTTATACTGTATGGGGAAATCCTTTAGTCAGCAAGAAGTGGCTGCCAAGTGGCTCAGTATTTTCATTTCCACCATGGAAAGGAAGTCTATGTTATTTTGCTAAATATTCTGATTAAAATAGAGTATTCTATCATGCTTCTCAAACAAAGAAGTTCTTTGACCATTATAGCACTCTTAAGTATGTGTGCCTTTCCAAAATAAAAAGTCATTTATTGTTCTCCTCTGCCGAGTGAAATTCAGTAACTGCCAAATAATTCTCGAAGGAATTTGAGGGGTTTAGTATCCTGCAGCACTAGTCCAACTTTTTACATGTAATTCTATGGGATTAAGGACAACTAGAAAGTCTCCTGTTTCCTCCCACCAAAGTCAAGGGAGCTGGACTGGCATAGCCGTGGAACAGCAAAAGAATGAACAATGGCCCTGAGTTAAAAATCAAGACTGGTGCTCAATTTTGAGAAAAGATGAGCATGGGTATAGTAAGGACAAAAGAAATACGTTGCACAATCAAACTGTGAACACATCAGAGAGAAGTGCTCCTCCACGGGGACAACTTCCACTGCAAGAAAATGGAGAGGCAAGTGGAGAGAGTGAGAAAGAGCAACGAAAGTTTTACAAAGCAACACTAGAATAAACACAGAGGCTGATTTATCTTTGTTCATCTGATGGGTAAGGGCTGTCTGAACTGTCTGTGGAGATCTCTTCAGCTAAACAAACTGTCAATGGTAATAAACAAGCACCAAAAAAATCAAAATGCCTAGCCGATTTTTAAATATGCAGCATAAAAGAAAAATTACTGGACTGAGGCATTATTCTTTTTATGTTCCCAGCAATGAAAAGCATGCTGAGAAAAGTAATTATATTAAAATTACAAAACAGCAGAAATCGGGGAATGCCACATTATTTCCATTTCATAGTCCTATTAGAGTATGTAGCTGACTGGAAATTTTGAGAAAAAAGGTTATCACTTCAGACTGCTGTCTTATTGCACCCAGAGTGCAATGTTTGATTAATAACTGCAACATTAGATTTAGGAAGCAATGCTCCAAACTTCTAAATTACACACCTATCCCCCATATTTTTAAAGCATTTCACAATATTAGGGCATTTTCAAAACAGCCTTTATAAACACGAATTGATGCACTTTGTTCTTAGTCAACCACACGTTATAAAAACTTGCTGTCAAACTCAGCTACAACGGTGAAAAATAAAATAAAAACACACACAGTGCCCCAAAGAACAATGTGGGATGTCTTTGTTTTTGTAAACAGAACCTCAAAGCTCAAGCCCCAGACCTTTTCAAAATCCTGGGTTCCCCAAAGATGCTAAAGATGGGTTGTCTCTATGGCTCCAGCTGTAAGATCAGATGTTTTTAAATATTTTTCCCTTTATAAATACTACTCTGCTTTCAAGCCTCTTGGAGAGTGGCTTGTACTGTATGGATAGATCCTCCCTTCTGAATTATGAACAGGAGCTACAAATGGGATAAAACCCAAAGACATTTCTAGCTTTGGAAATGCAGAAAATGTGTTCAACACCCCAAACAATTTCTACCACAGATTGTATGACACTATTACTTCCCTGGAAATGTCCATCCACATGTGAACTTTATAGTAGTAATTTTTATACTCTCACAGTTGGAAGAGACAGAAAGAGGAAAAAACCAGGGGGAAAGAACAATTTAAGAGAATGGTCTGGGAGTCATAAATACTTCAGCTGTGTCTTGTGTTGTTCCCCTGGAGGAGGAGAACCCAAATTCAAGCTCTATTTTCTCTGGGAGACAATGATTCCCCTTTAAAAGGATTTTTGAACTCTGGGTCCCCAGGTGTCCACCATCCTTTTGCTGAAATGACATTTATGTGGCAGATGGTACAAATAGCCTGGCATGCCTTGTAGTTGTTGGATCACTATAAAAATAAAAACTGCCAGATGGCTGGCATGTTTCTTGGCAGGAACATAGGGCCCCACTGAGCGATGAGGGGAAGTAAAGCTGCCCAAAATGAACTAATAACATCCGAATTTTCTTTGAGGTGCTTTTGACATGCAGCTTACTCTGAGCTGGGTTTGATTCCTGCTGTCTAGGAAGCACCTTGAGCCATCCCTCTGCCCGTGGGTGCCAGAGGAGCGTTGTTGGTGCCTCTCCTCCCGATGTCACCCGTCCCTCCCACCCCAGGAATGGGACCTCTCCACCAGCCTTTCCCCTCCATCCAGAGGTTCCAGAGGGTGCTGATGCAGGGGGTGGTGCTGCAGGTTGAGATGTCCCCAGGCTCTGAGGCAGCAGAGGATGCCCACTTGAGGGGACATCTCATCTC
Organism: Thripadectes ignobilis; assembly: GCA_035584755.1. Lineage (NCBI taxonomy): Eukaryota > Metazoa > Chordata > Aves > Passeriformes > Furnariidae > Thripadectes > Thripadectes ignobilis. The sequence goes on along the minus strand of JAWMRC010000034.1, from coordinate 14,232,228 downwards.
CCATCCTCTGCTGCTCCTGGGCAGGTTCAGGCACAGCAGAAGACTATTCTCCCACAGTGCTACAAGAAAACCACCACAGGGGGCACATCACCCTGGGGCCCTTCTGCTTGGGCTTTCTCCAGAACAAGCAGACACAGACCAGTGCAAACACATCAAGCTAAAGGGATTATTTACTTTTCCTGCCACAGCTGTATCAGTGCACCAGTGCCTCCCTAACTACAGCACTGCAGGGCAGCTGGCAGCACAGCCTTGTTCTGGGTGTACCAGATGAAGGAAAAACTGGAACTCTGGTCTGTGGATCAAGGAAAGAGGAGAGACATGAGTCCTCCAGAGCCCAGCTTAAGCAATGGTTTGCAGTGAGGGACTTCCTGACTGTACCTCAGGTTCCCCAGTCAGAAAGAGAAGCTTGATCAGAGCAATGAGTTTCCCAGAGGGGGATGCATGAATCGGTCGGTATCAGCACACCTACTCTGAACATCCCACTCACACTTATTCTTGGGGAGATGCAGTTGAATAATTCTGAAACTTACTGGCTTGATCAGAGCTGTGAAAAGAGGTCTCAACCAAGTCTCCAAATTCTCATTGTGTGCTGACCTTAATTACATCCATGCAACTCCACAAAGGCAATCAAGGGCTGAACACATCCCTTCAGGAACATTCTGCTCATCTTTGGTCACATTTTATTTTCAATTAACTTATTTATTTGTTTAAACCAGCTCATGACCATTGGTCCTCAAAATTCAAAATAAATGCTATAATTTCTCAAGTGAAAACCAACAAGATAAATGAATCTCAGCAAGCAAGAATTTGGGCCAGGCATGATACAGACATAACAGCAGAGTGACAAAACACAAATAATTTCGGCATTCCATGTAGGCCAATTCATCAGCAGGCTAACAGGTCAGTGCCAGGCTGACATCTGAGCACCACATGGTTGTAAGTTTTTCCAAGATGGTTTTTTCATTCCTGAAATAAACTTGTTACAACTGCTAATCCCCTGCATCCCTGAAAGCAGCTAAACTGCACACACGTACCCCGAGCTCAGCAGCAGGGCTGTTCAGACCCTTCTTTCACAACCACCATGACTTCAGTGTGTTCGAACTCTTGCTGAAACTAATATAAAATCTGGAGTAGTGTTCAGCTCAGTTTTAACTAATCCACAGCATTCAAAGTCCTTCTTCTTCATATCCTGGTGCATAGCCCACAGATACGAGAGTGAAGGTTCATTTTGTCACATTTAAGTTAAAATTCCGGAATTTAAATTTTTTCTTTGTGACTGCTCTCTTTCAATTTCTTTCTCTGAATATTGGAATAAAACCCCTTTTTCATCTCAGCAGATTTCAGCCTCTGGAGATTGCTTCCAGCTGGCATACAGTAGAACAGTGACTGAATTAATCTAACCTGTTTTGAGTAAAGATCAAGAAGAAAAATCAAGGACTCACAGCTTGTTCCTAAGAACTTTCTTGCATTTCTATGCTCCCTGGACATTAGAGTCACCTCACAGCCTGTGCCACAAACATCTAACAATTCTTCAGCATCCCTCATCTCACAGTATTTCAAGGATGCAAGAGAAAGCACCATCAGATGCAAGATATCCTACAGTCTTGTTCCTATGAATGTCTGACTGAGGCAAAGTAAAATCCACTATAATTCCTCCCCAAGCCAGGTGCATAAATTACTATCACAGTTCTGTACCTTATAATAACATTGCAATGATAAAGAATATTGACAATATAGCAAGGGATTTATGTGCACAAGTAATGCAGAACATGTGTCAATACAGAGAGGGATCTGCTGGATGTTGCTGAAGGTGGGAAAAGGAGCTGGACCAGTACTGGCAGGAAGGGAGGCACTGGGGGAGGGTTAGCAGGTCAGAATCACGCTGTGGTTCTGTAAGTGGAAAAATCTAGACTTGCCCACGTGAAAGAACAAAGAGAAGGAGTTAAGCAAGGAGATTCTGGTTTGAATTCAACATAACTGAGAAGCAAAAGTCACCGTCCTTGACAAAGAGCTATCAGCTCTGTGGTCATTAGAAACGCTGCCCACACCCACCCGTGTGGCAGAGCAGGTACTTCTGAGGAAGGTCACTCGTGGTCGTGTTTGCTGCTTGGAGACACCCTGGCTTTGCCTGCACTCCCGGAGGATGCCGTGCTCTCCCGATGGCAACGGCAAACTAAAAACCTGCAGTGGCTCATTAATGGAAAGCTTATGCCTTTCCTTTCTCGTTTTCTTTCCTGAGCAGAAAGAAAATGTGACAAGGAGCTGAGAGAAAACACTTATCACACTGAGCTGGTCTTAAGAGTTCATGCATTTCCACATCAACAGTGTTATCCCTAAGGATGTTCTCCCAGGTCTGAAACGGCTGTGTATGTACCGGTCTGTATTACAACTCTTTACAGCTGTGAGTATCCCCCTTTCTTAATTTTTTAATTGTTTTCCGTGCAGGTGCCTGCCTTTCTGCAAGGAGTAGCAGAGCCATCCACACCTGGGTTTTCTGTTCCAGTGTCTGCTGCACTAAAGGCCATTTTGGTGCCCTTGGAGAGGATATGTGACTCTTGCTGCTCCCCTGAGAGCTGCATTTATCAGTACCATGGAGAGAAAGGGAAATGATACTTACCATAACAGAATGGAAGTATAAAACACTCAAAGAATTCCCATGGAAAATGAATTCACTCTTTGGTACCAAAATACAACATTTGATGAAAAACTCTGCACTTTTCAGGCAATTTATTTCCAATCACTTATTTACAGACCCTTTTGTGTAAGAAAAAAAAAATAAATATTCTGTCAAAAATAGTGTTCATACAGAAAAATGTCATTCCTTTCAACTTATATGGCCACAGATATATAATAGCTATATAAACAAGATTCTTCAAATGTGGGCAATTGCATAGTCCTACCCTCTCTTTTACTTGTCTTTTATTATCTGTGCACTTCATTTATGACAAGAAAAATAAAATACACAAAAGTTCAAGATCAACTATAACATCATTGCAACTATTTCTCAGAGCCCTGACAATCTAATATTCCAATGGGTGATTTAAATGGGTCCTTTGAACCTTGGCTCATGAATTTCAGAACACGGTGAATAACATGAATATGTGCTTAAAATCCACAGCATTTTAACATTTACTTAAGAGGGTGCCAAGGACACCTGAGAGGAGTTTCTGATTGTCTAGTTGATTCAGTAGGCTGTAATGCTTAGACATCTGAGGCAAATATTTCAGGAATTTGCAACTGAGCAGGTCAAAAGCCACACTCTGGATGTAACTGCATTAGATCAAAAATTTAAGGAGAGAAAAAATATTGAAAGTAGAACCATTAAAGGACTGTGAGGAACTTGGAGGTTCATTCACATCCAGCCTTTCCTACTTATTCCTTTCAGACCTCTTAAGGAACACTTGATTCCAAAGACTTTGACATGAAATATCTTTGTTCTCCAATTACTAATATTGCATAATACTAAAACTTATTGCAGCATCTCTCTAATCATCACCATTTTAAATCTATTTATTTGAAAGTTTGACCTTTCAGAACTATTCCACAGTAGAAAGCAAACTAATCTTAATTGGTGGCCATTCTGCTCAATCCTGGTTAATTCCCTGTATGCTGCTCTTTAAACCAGGGTTAATAATAGTACATTTCTCTCAAGATACTTTTGTCTCACAAGATTGCAGGTCTTCAGGCAAAGCTGAAGCCTATTATCAGTATGAAGAGTTCCTAGAAAAATGATGCTTGGAAACCAGCTGGAGTCATTAGGTGCTTTACAAGTAATAAAGATAATAATGGCTAGATAAAATCCAGATGACCTGAAGAAGCTAACCCCCATCTTCAAATGGTTAGACTAATACAAAGGGCTGTGGGTATTAATTAAGCTCTTTGGATAGCAGACCATCTTGTTCTAAACTGTGACCCTGACTTTGACAACAATACGCCATCTAACCACAGTTACCAGGGGAGCAGTTGTACAAACAGTGTTACTGAGTCAGCAACTTCTAATCTGGGACGAGTCAGTCCTTGAAAAGACTTTGGTGCTGCTCAAGGGAAGACCCTGGCTTAGAGTTCCCTTGCACTGCGAGCTGACCTGTGTATCTGCAGGAACCTCTGCTGCCTCACCAGCCCATGCAGCCCATCCTGCAGCAGGTGCTTTTTTGGCAAAGCTCCTGCCTAAAAGAGGAGCAATCAAACAAGAACCCATCAATTAACCAGAGCCTGAGACAGGGCCATATAGCCAATGAATCCATGCCAACAGGACTGACAAAACCTTTCCAGCTGCAGCACAGAGGACACCAGGCTTGTTAGCAGCACACTGTGATAAAAGTGGCAGCAGTAGTCCTACTGAGGCTCTTCTTCAGTCTGCTAATTTATATTATTGGGATAGTGTCTGTAAAAAACTGAGAATGTGCCAGAGAGTATAAATCTGACAGACAATTTGTATACGTTTCTTTAAATGTGCAGTTTGTAAATTATTTATATTGTACATTCATTATTTATTAAGTGAGAGCTGTTCAGAGCAGAGCTTCATTACTATCTCCACTGGATCTTCCCTGACAGAAGCACACCTAAATAAAGTGGTAAAAGCATTTCTCATGCTCATGGCAGCGCTGTCTGTGTGATTGCTAAGATCCAGGATGGGGCTGACCTTGCCTTCTGCTGAGTTTTGCAGAGGGAGTCCTTCACCTGTCATGAGCAGACACTGCTCCATCTCTGTACCATGAAGAGAAGAACATGTCTAGTGTGAAAAGCAATGCGTTTGCCATCAAAGTTTCATCTGAAACCAGTAAATAGCAAGCACAGGTCCTGGGTAAACAGGGAAAGAGTCACTTCACATGGAGTTCAAGTTCACCTGTTCATATTCCACGAGTCTGGTTACCAAAACCCCAAACAGCCAGATCTCAGCTGTCTCTGTCTTGAAAACGAATCATAAAAGCCAAGGTTACCTGTACAATGTCCTCTAGTCCTTTTTCTGCCTAGAACTTTAAGAAATCATGCCAAAACTGTGAGGAATAGGTAAAGAGAATTCTGACCTATCACGGGCAGGTTTCATTTCAGTTCCCAAAAGTTTTAGAACATCAATATAGCCAAGAAGGATTAACACATCATCCCAGAAAGCAAGATGTGGAATAAATCTGAGCTGGGCATAAATGAGCCCAGTTCCAGTCACTTACTGATGAGGCATGAGGTTGAAACTGATGTATTTATGCTTCATTTTTAACAGACATGTTTCCCCCTTTGCTTAATCTCACCTTCAGAGGCACCACTTGCATCAGAATGGCGAAGTTAGTGAGGTGGTTACAGAGACACACGGAGTAGTTGAGGTCCCCACTCTCACGCACACAACCTTCATTAGACCAAACACCAGTCCCGTTGCTGCAAAGCACACAAAAAAATGAACAGAATCTCTTGTCAAAAGGCATCCTGTCCAGGTTAATTTGACATGTATTGTACTATATAGGGGATAAAAGTGTTGGAAAGCCATCTCAGGCTGGAGCATCCACAAGCACTGCTAGGACCTTCTCAATTCCATCCTGGAAATAGTTAAGGAAAATATTGCCCAGGCCACGGAGCAGATCAGTTGCCTACAGGAATGTTTCTAGAGATTTCTTCCCAGTTTTACAGCCACTTCATGATAACTACATTTTCTTTTTACACTGCACAATTCATTTATGGCATTTCACCTTGACCCAAATTTCTGTGTTCTGAGATCTGCAGTATCAGACAGGGCAATAATCTTGCAAAACCCAAAAAAGTCAGCATGTCCAGCTCCTGCCCCACTGAGGGTGTGGCTGGGCAGGCTGTGTGAGCTGGGCTCAGGGCTGTGCAGGGGAGAGATGCTCATGAGTTTGCCCTTTCTCAGAGCCAGGGAAGGTCCGAATCCCCTGTGCTGTCACAGTCCTGAAGTGGAGTGGGGACACAGAAACCACAGCACAGGTCTTGGGGGCTCCATGGGCTCAGGCACCGTAGGTCACCCATCCAAACTGCCTGACCTTCACTATTTGTTACTTTTGATATTGCTCTGGGTCCTGCAGATAGACTGAGTGATCTGCATTTTTCTCAGTGCTTATTTTAAAGATAGGTATTACCTCACACTTCTGTCCTTGGGGACCATCTCGAGTCCTCAAAGAGAGTCTGTTGTAGGTCAGAAACTAATTTCTTATTCTTTAACTATCATGCACTAGGGAATAAGACCATTTTGACACAAATGAAATTCATTTGGAAGGACAGATTTCATATTTAAGTTTCTACCCTGAGGCAAAGCCTCAAGGGCTTGAGCCTCAGAGGAGAGCAGCACAGGAACAATGCCACAACCATATTAATTTGCTTCAGCAAAATCTGTTTCTAATTTATTGCAATTTGTGAGTAACCATAACAACGAGTCACTGCCAACAGCTGGGCCAGTTCAACACACTTGAAACAAAACTTCAGTAAAACAATTACAGTGACCTTCCCAAGTGCAAGCTGATAGGAGGGATCACAGTGTCATGGGCCGTGGCTACATCAATTAGGCTTATACTGTTATGGCTCAAAAACTGCTAATCCTCATCAAATTCAAAATTCACTACTTGTATTCTTTCTCAATTAATTCAGTAAGAGCAGCGTGTTTCAAAATAAAAATCAGAAAAAAGATATTCATGAAAAAAAGAGAAAAAAGAAAAAGCTACTGCTTTTCCATAGCTTTTATTTTCTGAGTGAAATTTGAGGTGATATTTATTTCCTTTTAATTCTAATTTGCATTCAGGGATATAATATTTACCCAGTCCGTGCATTGGCCAAAATTCACAGCTCTGAAATACTGATCTCACATAATGCTGTGACACAGGCACAGATCCAGTGAAAACAATGGCTGTGTGGAGGTTTGCCATCTTAAAACATCCAAGCACCTGCCCAAGTGGACATACTGATAAACCAAGACAAGCATGATTGGTATCACCCTCAGTCTTGATTACAAAATATATTCAGTCTCCCACTACCCACCTAACCCAGGGTATGTGAATAACAAGTCTCTTATTAATGGTAAGGAGCCACTATCTGACTGTGGTTTTTAATAAACCAGGGGCTCCATTTCTTTATTTTCATGAATTAAAGGAACCAAGAAGGATATAGGTAATACACAGCATCACAAACTGAGTGTAATTTCATTAAGCCAAGTTCAAGAATTTGAAATTACGTGACATACCTATAGTCCAGAAAGGCACAGTAGAGATGAACTCTGTTACTCTTATTCAGTGCTTGGCTGTATTGTCTGGGTGTCTGCAAGAAAAAAGTACAGACCCTGAAGAAATGTTTAAAAAGGACTAAATTCCACTATTCAAGCACTTTCAATTCTCCATGCTATAATAATTTCAAGAGACTTATTCTAGATTAACACACCATAACTGACAGCAAAATTGTTCAGTCCTCGTAGCTTTAACACAAGTTCCAAACATGCAAAGGCTGGTATTCAGTTTAATTTTACACACTGGGATTAAACTCATGCCACTTTGAGTGAGAAATCTGGGTCCTGTTTAAGTAAATAGCAAACCAGGATTATTTATTGTGTAAAAGCACAAATGCATGTGTTAATTTTTGGAGGATTGGGGCATTATTCTTTGGCACATATTTGGCTTCCTTGGGTTTTGTTCATCATTTGTTCTCACTGGGTAATAAAGATGTCACATTCTAGGATTAATAACATTGAAATATGTGCATTACAATGACCAACTCACAGACATTTTCTTTCCACAATAGCAATTATTTTAAAACATACAATCAAACTGAAAGAGCAATGTCATAATTCAGATTTTATTTTAACACACCTCAGCATTATAATGACATAATTTCTATCTTTCCTAAACAGATTTAGCAACTAATTCAATCTCCTATATTCAAGAAGCTTTGAGACCCCACTCTCCACTCTCTTACACCAACCTGATGACACAATAACTCAATTTACATTGCAGTGAAGTAGTGGTTTGTTACAGATAGAATATGCAAAGCAGAGGATTTCCAGGATTTGTTCCAGGATTTGTGCCTTTCTAATAGATAAATCCCCAAAGTCCACATTGTGTGGACCCTACCTTACAGCAATTTTTTACTTACAAGAGTCTTCAACAGAAACAAATCACTGGTGAATTAACAGTTCTCGGATTATTGCGACACAATTCTGCTGTCAAGCTGAAAGATAACCAAGTACTGCTTTCCTTGTTTTAGGGAAAGAAGGAAAAAAAACCCCATCACCTCATTATGCTGAAACTCAACCAAGTACAAGAAGTTCCTCATGCAATTTTCCTTCTCCTCTCCCACCAGCCCAATAAGGAGTGTCAGGCACAAGGCAGCACAGATCCCCCCTCACCAGCGATAATATTTCTGCGCAGCCAGGGCCATCCATAAGTTCATTCTGGATTTCCACACCCCTCAAGTAGCTATGCTGTAGATAAGGACATTTACTTCTTCTTAACTCCCATCTCTGGATAACATAAATGGAATTTTCTTATCTGCTTGAGCATATCCCTGGACAAAACTTCCAGTTCCTTGCCTCATCCTGTTTTCCCCAAGCCTTTGCCATAGAAACAGCTGAGGTTGCAGGTCAGGTGCTTGGTATAGAGGAAGGACTGTCACTGACCTGCTGAGGGTCTCTACCTTCCCTTTGGACTCTGGTGACATCCTGCAGCCCTTTTCCACGAGGGGAGTGAAGCAAACACTAAATCCTCACACTCTCACAGTGTGGCACACCAGGAGAGATTCATGTCCCTCGTCATGGGGAAATGTCTCACTGATGTAACCCCACTCTGCTCATGGCACTTTCTTCCCAGCTGTGGTGAGAGATGTAGTAAAGACAAATATATGATGCTAATTAATGACAGGGGAGTCCTTCCTCATCTGTGGAAGGGTGGTCAGGCATTGGAATAGATTGTCCAGGAAGGTGGAGGATTCACCATCCCTGCAGGTGTTTAAGAGGCATCTGGATCCAGGGCTGGGTGATGTGGTTTAGTGGTTTGGTAGTTATAGTGGTGATGCTGGGTTGATGGTTGGACTGGATGATCTTAAAGGGCTCTTCCAACCTTGATGATTCTATGAAAGGCCTTCCCCAACACTGGCTGCCCTGTGAAAGCCTTGTACAAGGCTTCAGGATCAAAGTGATATGTTCTCTGCTAGATCCATCCATCCTGACCTTCTCCTTCCTTTCAAAAAGTGGCCCACCACAACCTCACCTTCAACAACAGCAGGTCCTGCACACCTCACAAATCACAAATCACCCATGAAATGCAGTGTCTTTCAGAAAATGCCTCCTTCTCTAATTCCACCTCTTGCTGCTCAGAGCATTCTTGAAGAACACTAGTTCAGAAACTGCAGAAGACTAATAATCCATAACCCCTGGCTGGAAAAGTGACTTCTGCAACTTCAGTTAATTTGGAGTTTTGCTGGCAGAGTTCATTCTGTTTCACCAGCAGTGAGAGGACACAACACCCGTGTGTTTGCCCATTGTGCTGGATAATATTGTGTCCATCATGTCAATAGCCTCCCTGAAGTAAGCGACTGGAAGAATATACAGTCAGTTTGTATTATAAATTATTTCACTTCTATGACAAACAAACAGTGGCTGAAAAAAAACCAAGAAAGAAAAAAAAGAGAAAGATCTGCTGTAATAACAGCTAAGATCGAACAATAACTGTCATTTCGGATTTGTAAGATATCTCTAGATAAATCTGGATTCTTAATACACTAAATGGAAAGGGCACCACAGGGTCAGGTGGAAGAAGATGTAATACTGCAGTTGTGTATCTTTTTACACAAATAAATCCCAGATGTATGTTTTAGTCTCAATTATGTACCTCTGGCAAGGGACAAATTATTGTTTTTCTCCATCTCAACTCTAAACACAGATGTCACTCATTAGACCATGAACTGCACCAAGTGAGGCCATAGAGCCTTTGACCTGTCCAGAACTGTGTGTGTACCCAGATGGGAAAAAAAAGATAATAATAATAAAAAATAGATTATTAGATTTAAAAATGGACAAGAAGGATTCATACTAATTTTCCTTCTTATTTCTCTTAAGGAATACATCCCATCTTTTCTCATCCATGACATATTCTTCACAAGGCTTTCCAGTGCCATTTATGATAACTGCATAAAATACTCATCTTCTCGAACTTCACTGAAGTTCTGCAACAAAACTGTCATTAGAATAGAAAGCCTCCAATATATAAGAAACTGGCTACAGAGGAATAAACTCCCTCTGATCTTCAGCAGCTCTACTTCAAAGTACTCTCTAATCTCTGAAAAACGAACTGACTGTACCTAAATACTGCCCTTCTTAAGTTAAACTGTGTGTGACAGCTTATATGTGACTTGGATCCTGTAGAACTGAGGATATTGATTTAATGACATTGATAACAGAAAGCTTAAATTACAAGTAGGCTTTTACACTAAAAGATTAAGTCACTTCAGTGTTTATAAAAGCCTGCAAAAGGACACTTTATGAAGCATTCAGAAGTGTGGAGAGGGAAAGTACCAGCACACTGAATAAATAATCCAAGATGTGTGCATGAGCTCTCCCTCATCTACATTCCTCCTATCAGTCCTTCTGCATGGAGAGGACATGCAGCTTAGCCAAGAAAGAATTACATTAAAAGAGGAAAAAACAACCACTTGGCAGCAAGAAACAGGGCAAAGTCCGTGTGCGTTTCCTGAAGCAGGTAACTTGAGGAAGGACTTGTTGGTCTCGATGACCTCGGAGGTCTTTTCCTCCCTCAGTGATTCTGTGATTGTCTCTGTTTACATCGTGGCTGTTCAGCATCACTTACAGTAACCACTTAGTCTCAGTAACTCAGTCAGACTCACAAGCAAACCCCAGAAATTCAATGTCTGCCTTGAGAGTTTACAGAGGACATGCACAGATGTCATGGGGATAAGGTCCTTGCTGGGAACAAGGCACAAGCCATGGTTAGTGGGTGAGGAGGCCAAAAAAGGGGGATGTGGGCTGAAAGGACTGCTGGAAACCTTCAGGAAAACCTAGTTGCAGGAAATGTCATGAACACAATTGCAGAAGAAAAACAGGCAGCCAGCTGCTGCTGGGAAGGCTTGCCAAGGAAGAGAAGCCAAGCAGAGGGTGGGGTGAACCTTTATGAGATTAGCTTGTTTCTCCTCTCCTCCCCTGAATTTAAAGAGCAAATATATATCTGCATAGTGGTGGCCAGGAAGAGGAGAGCATGTGCACTTTCTGTCTCCAGTGTGAAGAAGGACAAACCTTTGGGTCAGATCTGTCAGTGACCTAAACTCAGCAGCTCCAAGCCCAAGGTTTTGGGTGTTGGACCTCCTCTCATCCAAAGCAGTTCGTAATTTACCCTATTAAATTCAGTTTTGGAGTTCACGTGTCTCTGTTTGCAAAATACAGAATTTTGTCTAATTCAGAGATTTTGAAGCCTTGTTTTCTCAACCTCCAAAAATACCATGGATTATTTTGAAGAGGGCAAGAAAAGTCACTAAAACAAAGACGACTCCTGTCTCTGCTTGTGTCTTTTATGCAGTTCACAGGCCCACTGGAATATTCTTATGTTTGTATGACTCAAAAGCACTTCTGATTCTGGTTTATGGATTAAATTAGAGCCTAAAATGATGCTTCTAATTTAAGGATTTCCTGTCCTTACAGTGACATCCTGACTGTTGGCGTGACCTATTCAGGGACACATGGTTTATTGACTCTCCTTTTCATCTACTTCTCCTAATTACCTATAAGATTAAAACTTTAGAGTACATTCATCTACTCAGTTACCTGAAAACAGACAGACAGAAAGAATAATCACCTATTTCTATAGTGGCTGTATTGGCTGTTTTCTTCCAAGCTGTGAGAAAACCGCATTGCAACAGACTTTGGGTTTAGATCAGCCAACTATTTTAATTTAGAGTCCATTTGACTGATTCACCCTGAGATGTAACTAGCATATGTAATGAAAAAAAAATTACAAATTGTACAAAAAGGAATTTAGCTTATGAATAGAGAATTATAGTGTGTTATGGATAAAAGCCAGCCCTTCAGTTGTTTCACTGTTGTGAAAAGAGTTGTGCCAACACACACTCACTGAAGCAATGAACAAAATACTGTGGGCTCCCAGGGCCAACAGAAAAGTTTGCTGAATGTATTTCTTAATGGGACAATCATACAGTTAAAAAACTGGCATGATATCACAAGGGGTGAAAGATTGTGACAGACAACAATGGAAAGTTAAAAACTAGTGAAATATCAGAGGTTATAAAGGCATCTGAAATTAAAGAAGGTTGCCATATGGATTGGGTTTGACCATTCCTTTGCCTGGGGCTAAAAATAGTTGACATATCAATTTCCTGCAAAAATCATGTTAATCAAATGCTACACCAATAGCCTTCCCCAGTTCCCCGAGTTCTCCATTTAACAGCTGCTGTATTGGGCAAGCAGTGTGAGAACAAAAAAGCAATGAAAAGACCCATGAGCAACAGACTGAAAAAATATCTTGGCTGCTCCACTAGATATCATTTTTGTAAAGAGAGAGAGAAAAGGAGAATGGAATAGATGAGGAAACTGTCCTAGTACTTTCTTTTTTAATTATTGCACATAGCAATAAACCTCAAAAATATTACTTCTGAATGTGTACAGCGTCAGAAGATCTTGCTATTTTTTGACTGGCAAGTCCACATCCATTTAAATAAAACTGCCATTCCCCATCTCTTTTGCAACAGTGCACAAGGGGCTTCATGCAACAGTGGCCAAGTCAACATCTGACCCCTTGCAGATCTCAGGGTGGGCTCTTGAGCACTGTGCATCTCTCACACACTTCCTCATGATCTACAGAAACTGCAACTATTTCTCAGTGCTCACCTTTCCTCAGCTTGTCTCTTTGATCCAATTCAGGTTCCTGCTTAGAGCACAGGGGAGTTTGTGGCACCCAGGTAAGCTGGGGCAGTGATTGCTGAACCTACTCCAGCTCGGGACAGTGTTAAAACAGTAATAGCTCCTCAATCTGGTTTTGGGTGCTAAGCAGCATAAGAGTCAGGTGCTTGAGGAAAGCTGCAATGTTGGCAATGGAAACTGTCTGCAGCCCTTGAGTTAAAATTATAAACTCCCTAAATACACATGCACAGCTCCCAAATGGTTTATCTTCAATTTTACAGCTACAACATTCCTACTCCAACAGAAAAGTTACATTCAGGAAGATCCCTCAGGCACTTAACACAGCATCAGTGGGTCAGTGCTGATGTCTGGGTTTGAGAGTTTCTGAGACCAAAGTACCTTGTTCAGCCTCACTAACCACATATCCCCTGTGGACTATGGCTTTCTATATTCCTCAGTTTCAAAGATCTTAAATATATAACAATATATTTCTTCCCTCTTTCCTTCTCTTTGGCCTGGGTGACCATGGGCATGAGGGTGTTTGGTGTGTATTGGTAACCACTGGGCAGTGACAGGGAGTTGCATGCCAAACTCTCAGTTTGGAAGCCAGAACTGCTTGAGATGCAGCACTGCAGTGCAAACCCATGCCAAGCTCCCATTGACTGCAATCTGGATTAATAACACAATATTGTTGTAAATCATGATAATAAAGGGGAGCATGGACAGGTTGAGAAACAGCCACAGAAAGAAGCAGGTTCATTTTCATTAGGGATGCATGGACCTGACTCCAGTGGAAGGCATGCACAAAAAAACTGCAGCAAAAAGACCTTTGAAATTCAATTTGGGCAGCAATCAAGTTACTTCAGTAAATACTTGATGTTTAAAAATTTAAATGCCAGTCAGTGAGAAGTGGGGGTCAGCAGAGCAGCCTTTCTTATGTGAGCACCAACAGAGACAGGATTGAACTGATGATGTGTATGAAAAACTGCCTTAATGCTCAAGTGAAAATATTTCTCCTGTTCCAAAGAGTGACAAGGTGAAAATATTAATATTGTCTCTCTAGAAACAGGCTCATTTAAGTAATTAGCCATATAGCAGACATTTGATATGTCCTTACAGTTGAACACTTATAACCATATATAAGAAAAAGAATTACATGTACACAGCCATCTAAACCTACAGTGATTTAGACATGAAAGGACGGACAAAGTGCAAAGTTAAGCCAATGACACTCATGCACCTGGGACATGTTTTCTTACCTCTGAGTTTTAGCAAGTCAATTCAAATGAGAGAGCAAGTGAGAGCCAGTTTCTTTCCTGTGTGTCATTGACAGAGTTTTACTCAGAACCAGAATCATCACACTTTTTGGGACACTCCACATTGCCTCTGACTGTCTCAGGGCACAACCTCCAACTAGACATTATCTCGCCAAAATTAATGAATGCAGTCTGGCTCCAAAGAGATCTAATTTAAATGAAGTGATTAAAAATGCAAGTTATTTGACCCAAGGTGCCCATGTTGAGGCAGTTACTGATTGCTGAAAAGACCTTATTTTGGTTCAGTGTAATGGAAAGCCCTGCAGAGCAGCTGTTCTGCTTTGGCCAGCTCCCCTCTGACTGCACACACTCAGGTCCAGAACCTCTCACTGGACCAAAAAACAAACCCAACGTGATGGTCGGGGCTCAAAATGTTTTTCAGACTGGCAAATAAATTTTAAAAAAGGAAATCTATCATTGTTTTCATTAGTAGACTCCCCTGAATTGGAGATCACAAAGGGGGCATAAATACAGAGTCCCATGGGGCTGTTCTCCCCTAACCAAGATTTCACTGTGGTCTTTTATGCTCTGATCTGCTTCACACATCTGAGTTAGATGGGCCAGGTGGAAAGTAATCTTGGAGCATGGATGAAGCGAAGCTACACATCCCAAACCACCCCAAAAGTGGGCATTTGGCCCGTTTTTTCCAGGAGGTAATTTTGTGTGATACTTCTTGCCAAGGCTGGCTATTAGTGCAACTGGTTGTGGTGTTCATTCCTCTGGTCCAAGTCTGGGTTGCTTTATGCTGCTTCTGCACTCCCAGGCTCCTCGAAAACACCAGTTTAATGCAAGTCAGACACTTACAAAACTGTCTCTGCAAACCATCCACCAGCCTTGCAAAATTCTGGCCACATACACTGTTAGAATCTTACAGGCCTTTTGGAATAGATGAATGAAATATCATTTCAGCTTGTCTCCACCCTCCTTACAAGCAGCATAATACAATAGATTTTGTGGTTATGCTGATACAAGCTAATGATAACTTTCCAAATCTGCTTAGTGAAATAGATGACAGTGTCTTTTCTTAAGGATTTTTGTTTCTTTTTTCTGCTACTCTGCATTATTATATTAAAAATGTGTTGCTTTACTAAAACAAGAAGCAGATGTGCCTTCTGTACACCCTTTCTTAATCTACTCTGTTTTTCTTAACTCATGCAAAGTATTACCAAAGGGAAACAACTGGTCTGACTGATGTAGAAAAGGCTATTTAAAAACAGACAGGTTTTCTAATCCAACAGACCCATAATGAAAGAGGCAAATAAATCTTTTTTCCCCCCATTCACCTGTAGTATTTTGACATAGGCAGAAACATTTCCCTTTGCCATACAACTATCCAGGCCCAACACAGAGCTCGCACAGGAAACATTGTCTAGGTAATGACAAGAGCTGTGACAGGGACCAGAAGGCAGACATAAGGCATAATCCCTTAAAGGGATGCACAGAGTAGAATCAGTTTTAGGAATACTTTTCCTGTTAGGTAATATTTCCACAATTCTTAGTTTCCAAAACAGTGCTTGGACTTTTCCTCCTGATGACTTTTTTTTTTTTTTTTTTTTAAAGAAGAGAAACATTTGCATCAGACAAAACACTCAGATTTCAGACTTCAACTACAGTTGTAATTCACAATCTCCACGTTACTGGGGCAGAGAGAATTTAAATCAGAAATAAGTGGGACAGCTCAGCACCAGGATGGGCAGGCAGGGTCTGACAGCATTTGCTCCAATTTCCACAGTACAGACACCTGTATCCCAAAGAACACATGCCTGGACTTTTGATAACTAGATTTCAAAAAGCTCAGGTGAAACTGAAACCCCATAAACAGAGGGTCGGTACCTACAAATAACAAGCTCCAACAAAAAATTGTGCTGAATTTAAAGGCAACAGGAGGCTGAAAAGCCCAACAGCAGTGGCAAGTCTCACTGGCCCTTTTTGGTTTCGGTTTTACACACTTCTTCGCCAAACCAGAAATGAAACCTGAATTAGCAAACATCTCTGTTTCCTACAAGAGTGAAAGGCATAATTATAAGAAGAATCAATCAATATTTGCTCATATTTATTATGGAAAAGGCTTTAGAGACTATTTAGGCAATTTTTCACACAATAGGCATATAGTAGTTATCCCGACATAGATTTCCAAGTGAATAATCAATATCTATTACCTTTTCTAAGCAGATCAGAGGGGGGAAAAAAAAGGCACAAAGATACAAAGATGTCCTAATTTTCCTGCACAAAGACCAAACAAAGTCTGTGCCTTTCTTTTTGAAGAGCACAAGGAGTTTGACAGCGTGGAACAGTGAAATATTAAAATTTCATTTACTCTGCATGGTAACAACTGGAATAATGGACAAGAGAGAGGACAGCATGGGAATAGCCAGGGCTGCTGATGCAGGGAAATGTTCCCTGAGCTTCCTTTGGAAGGCCAATGAAGCCAGGGAAGCTTTACCCAGGGCTCCAGCTGAAGCTCAGTCCTGCCTCCCATGTACACATGGATTTAGCAGCCCTTGGGGAGGAGGAATAGAGGTGAAAGCAAAGCAGCAAGAGCTAAGGGAGCACCCAAGGAGCGAGGTCACCAGGGCAGAGGCAGAGAAATCTTTTTGTCCTGTGTGTGCACAGAAAATACCTTATTGTGACTATGGTGTAGGTCTACTAATATGAATTGAACTGTACTCCTGAAGGAAAATATCATTATTCAATTTGGATGGGAAGCCCCTTTGTCAGCTTCAGTGAGAGTTTGGTGAAGTCTGCATTGAACGCTTTGAAAAAAACCAAGATTTTGTAAGCTGGTTTGTCCTCATCCATTTGTGGAATCATCTTTGCTAACATTTCTTTTCAAACAAAGGGCCATGTTTTAAGGGGAGTTTTGAAGACATGATTTAATGAAAGCTTTAGGAGGAGCTTTAATAGCTCACGTCAGAAACAGAGTACCAGGCTTAATGGTAAAAATATTTACCACTCAGTACGTTTGTTGCGAATATTTTTTTTTCTAGGGCTGGATTTATATGTTAGCATTTTCCATTCTCATTAAAACCCTGGCTATGCGAACGTCGCCTCTGAAAGGCAGTGCCTCGCATTCTTTGTGAATTATATGTGGCAGCCTTTGTTTTATATTGACCCTTTCAGCTCTTCCATCCCTTGACTGGCTGCTAATCATCATTTATCCCTTCCCTGACTCTGCTAATCTCCGGGGAGCGGGTGGGACAGGCAGTCAATGGAAGCGATGGAGTATAAATAATGACAGAGTACAATAAACATTCCAGTTGCGCTGTCACAGCTCATGACAAAGGCTCTCAGGAAGACACAGCACACAGTCCTTCTGCGATAAGGCTGTTGTAACCAGACTGGAAAATATTACAGAAAACTTATGCTTGCTCAAGGCCCAGACCCACTAGGTGAGAAAAGGGAATGTTCGTTCTGTGTAACCAAAGAATCACTTGGATTCAGGACGTTTGGGTTTATTCCCTAATTCACTTTCCCCAAATTTGCAGAGGTTCTTTCCTGCCTCTGTGTTTCATTTCACATTCATTATCCTACCTATTTAGTCCGTAATGTCTCAGACTAAAACATGACTCCTTTCTCTTAATGTTCTGCACAGTGGGAATCCAGCTAGAGCCCGCAGGGATCAGGATGGACTCCTGTGTTCATGCACAGCCTGAAGCTGTGGCATTTCCCAATACTCTTTGAGTAGCCACTGAACCGAGGTGGGGGGGCTTTCTTCCCCTAGCCCCATTCCCCAAACTCTGGGTGAGGAGGCACATACCCACTGCCTCACTTGCCCCAGTTCTAGCAAACAGACTCACAGTGATAGTGATCTGAAAACAAGAAAATTAACCCGACAAAAATCCAAGTTTTCTAGCACATTAATGAGTTACAGCTGCTGTCTTGAGTACAGTCAATAAATGAGACAACCCATGGCAAGGGAGACAAGGACAGGGGCAGGATTGCTCTGTATGGAAACAGCTCAGACCTGCACCCAGCTGGGTCTAAAGTTAATCCTCATCTTGAGATAAAAACGCTCTTCTGTAATGCTCATGAGCAGCTGAGAGATATAAAGCACTCTCCTGCAAGACTCTATTCTCAGACCGTAACACTCCATTAATATATTATGCTCTCCTGACCAGATCTCTCAAGGATTAAGCTCATGGGTTTCCGTTGCTGGTTTTTTTCCTGCTTTTTTCTCTTTTCATTGTGGGAAAAAACCCTCTCTCAAGAACATTTACTTTTTTTTCCCTCTGATTTGAATCTTTTCTCCCATGCCTGTACATTTGCCAAATATGAGTTGTCTTTTAGTCTGGTGCATGAATAGGGATGAAATCCACACAACTATTTAGTGTCATTTTTCATTCATAGGAAATGTTAGGGTGCCAGAACTATTTCATTTGTGCATTAGCCACATCCAACAAATTGAGAACCAGGCTGGAATTAGGCCTGGTCCATTAACTCCAGCTACAAAGTTGAGCAATATGAGACTAAGCCATTGAGTTGGTTTTCCAGATGAGAAAATGGAAGTCAGTGGAGCTTTGTGTGCATCTCCAGACACAGCACAGATAGAGATGTTGTTGCTGATACAGCAGAGACAAAAAAATAGTCAGTGGAATTTATGCCAGGGCCCTGGCTCGATGATGAGGAGGAGGAAGAGGAGAAGGAAGAGGAGGAGGAAGAGGAGGAGGGGATGCAGCAGGAGCACAGCCATCCATCCTCCTCCAGTTCCTCACGGAGAACCTGGGTGGGCAGAGGGGCTGGAGAGCTGCATGTGCCAATCTGCCAGCCAGCCAGGAGCCCTTGGGGTGGCAGAAACCACACAAGGCTGTGTTTTCAACAGCACAATAAATGCAGCGCTCCTGAGAAGCTGGAATTTTCAGCATGGGGGTTTTTTTCCCAGGATAACCAGGATGGAAGTTTTAAAACAGGGGCACATCCAACCTTTTGCCACTTTGCCAATAACACCAGCTTGTCCTCAGCTGCACATTTACAGGAACATTCGACCAAAGGAGTTGAGTGCAGCTGGGCACAGGAAACCAAAGGTGCCACAGAAAACACAGGGAATGGGAGCAAACCACTGCATAAGGGATTGGTGCTGCCGGATGATCCCTCCAGGCATGTCACAGAGTGCCACAGAAAGGCCTCTCCTGCCATAAATTCGAATGCCTCCACAGTTACTCAGCTCCCAGCTTGCGCTATTTGTCTGGGGCTCAGTTTTTCCATGAGATTCCTGAAATCAGCAGCGGGTCCCTCTGGAAACTGATCTAATGGTTTGAGGAATGCGGTTGTGGTCACGAGAGCTTTGCAAAATCTCCAAACTCACTTGTCAATTATCTAGTACAACAATTTAAAATGGGCAAAGAATGAGAAATTGTGTTCTCCCTTCCACGGTAATGCTGCTACGCTCCTTTCCTTTCTTGTTCTTGCACTCGAGTGAAATGTCACTGCGTGGCAACCTGGGTTTTTAAGCATCCTGACACAGAAGCTTTTAAGCTCCTGTCACACAGGCACCCTGTAAATCAGTTGGAGTCTTCTCTTGTCTTGCTGTTCTCTTTAAGAAGAATACATTACATAAATAGGGGAAATGCTTTTAGATCTAATAAAACTGTAATCGTATGTAAACAGAAGTGGCTGAGTGCACAATTTAATTTACCAAGTGGATTCTGTAGAACATCAGAAAAGTTACAAACCAGAAACCAAAAGCCTTCAATAAACTGCTACATGCCAGTAGGTTTATAGGGCTCCGAGGCACTCGGTCTGTTCCCACTGAACCCAGCAGGGAAACTCCACGTGACTTCAGTGGGTACAAGGCACAATATTCCTGTTCTGCTGTGATTAAGAGTTATTAAAAAGGAAGACAGCCCATTTTTAGGAACACAGTGTCTCAGAACTTTACAGCAACTATTTCAGTGTCATCTGAGTGTTAGTTCAGGATGGTTTATGCCATGGAATATGGAGATTTCTTTCTTTTGCTGAACACGTTATTTTTGGAAACATTCTTGCTAATGTTCACAGGAATATTTCCAGTGGGAAAACACTCCCAATTAAGACCTTCTTTTTATAGTGTATAAATATTCTACTAAGTGGTTGACAGCCTAAAAAATTAAGTGTATTTTTTTAATAAAGAGATGATTGTTAACCTGTCACAGAGTGATACACAGTCCAAATAAGTCAAGGCATTCCTTCCAACCATTACTTACAACTTAAGAGCATTTAGTATTCTCATAACCAAAAATGGCACATGCTGTGCATGGGTACCCCTACTGCTTATTTAAAAGTGGTTCATTAAAAAAAATGCCAAGTCATTTCTTACATAGATGAGAGGCTCTCTCACAAACTCTTGTGATAAGTGATTCAAAATAGAATATTACTAAAACTGAAGAATAGAAGAGGCAAAGCAACCTTCCTCAGGGATGTACTTAGATTCCCTGCTGCCCCATAAGTTATCAAGGACATCAATGCAATCACTGGATTCTCGGCCTGCCCTGCACACAAAAGGATTTACTGCACTTAATGGGAGCATCACATAAGCACTCTCATAAACCAGTCCCATAGGGCTGCAATTTCCCTTGTGGGGATCATGATCACCGTGGGGGACAGCCCAGGCTGTGCCCGCTAATAAATCAGAAGTTTAAAGCACCACAGTGAAATAGCCTTGAGCATCAATATAAAGAAAAGGAAAATAATTTAAAGGCAATCTTCTAGCTTGTGGCCAGCCTTTCATTACGGTCTCCTCATGCTACACACAATGAAAAAGCAGAAGAGCCTGAGGAAGGGGACAGAAAAATGGGAAGAGAGAAGAGGGAAAGGAAAGCACAGTCTTTTCTTCCTCCTGGACTCAATCACACACACAGAGTCTGTAACCTGCCTCAGAGTACTACAGAGGAAATTTCAAGGAATGGGAGAAAATATAACCTTCGAAAGTAGCAAAATCCCATCTGAAATGTTATTTACCACCAGAATTATCCCTGATCCCTCTTCAAACTGTGCTGTACTACAGACAGCTACCTCTGGTTCTACCCAGTACACGTTGGGTACATTCTAAGTGAGATGCACCCAGCGCACACAGTGGAGGGCAAAGAGTAGCTCAGGGAATCTTCTAAGCACTTGAAGCAGCAGGACTTCAGTAGCACAGTCAGGCCTCTTATTTCTTTTTTAATACACTAATGATTCATTTCTGATATTTCCCACCAGCAAAATATTGATCCAAGCAGACTTTTTTTCTGGAGTTTTGTTCCTACTTCTCATCATTCACCTTGGCAAACTCTCTGAGTTCTCTACCCATTCAACCTCAGTAAAGTAGGAAGAGCAACAAAATCAAAAGACTGCCTCCAGTGTGTCAGCTGAGTCAGGATGTTTTGGGGAGATCTAACCTTTAATGTCTTCTACCTGTAAAAGCAGCTTTTAACAATTTGGTCCCCAAGGCAGTTCAGTATGACTTCTTAATGCAAGCAGTTTCAATGCAATTTGGTATACAGACCTGTCACCATCGTGCTCAGTCTCTTTGTGTTCCCTGGATTATAAGGAGCTCCACAGGGAGTGCAATGGTGACTGAGCTGCAACATCAACCAAGTGTCTCTATGTCCGACTGACTCTGCCTACAGAGTGAGCTACATTACAAAATGCATGGCTTCATCCCAAACCCATTCACGCCAGCTACAGCCTTTCAGTGGATTTAAAAGAGTTTTGGACCATTGTCTCCATTACAGAGCCAGCAAAATTCCTCATTAACACCCTCAGAGACTTCAGACTCCCTCAGATTTCATTACTAGAAAGTGCTGCCAGCTCAAGAGCTTTTCAGCACCAGAATCCTTTACAGCACAAAGGTGTGGCCCCCTACAAAGGTATGTTTTGCTTTTTATTTGGTTTTGCGGGGTTTTTTTCCACGTTACAATATTTTCTATTTTTTTTTGGTTTTGATTGACTCAGACACAGGTTGCCCTAGTGCTTAGAAATGTGAACTGCCATGTTCAAAGGAGCAATTTTGTAAGGGAATGCTCAGGACAGAAAAGCCATTGCTGTCTGTAACAGCCCTTCCCTCTCCTTCATCTGTTCCACAGGTTCCGGCTGCATCCTCTGCCCAAAAGTACAATCTGCTTTTCTGTGAAGAGGAATTTGCAGTCCTGCTGCAGAACATTTCAACAATCTGCCCTGAGCAGAGGCATTGCACACCTCAGAAGAGAAACCAAGGGACTTTTCAAGTTAAGACACGAGCATCATCCCCCCTCCAGCCCCCCTAAGAAAGGACGGGGTTACTCAGGCATCAAAATTATGCATGTCCTTTGTTCTGCACCACTGTAAGGATCTTCTCATTTGCTGTCAGCAGAGATATTTAGGGGATGCAACATAACTATCATAAGAACTTGCATGAGAAGACAAAGAGATAACATTCATGTGAAGACATCTGGTGAAATGTAAACACTGAGGAGCTATTTGTCACCCTTCTGAGAGCTACGAGACGTAATCTGTACTGCAGGTACATGTCTTATGCTTGAAGAATCAAGGCTATTAAAACAGTTTCTCCCTAAATCCACATGCCACTTGTACTGCTCTTAGCTCCTCTTTCTTCCCCCTCCTCGAGGACTGAAATCATAGCAGTAATCACCTTATTTTTAAATTTAATAGAAAAAACAGTGAAACTAATTCCAGCCTTGGGCAGTCCAGACAGCAGCAATCTACTCTCACCCTTAACTTCTCATATACTGATGAGATTGCAGCAAGATTGCATCTTTTTATCAACCACAGGCTGAAGAACTGCAACGTGGGGCTCCTCTCTCTCTGTTCCTTCCACTGCTGTGCAAATTGCAGCATACAACTGGGTGCTACGTGGATATTATGGGTTACAGCCCTCGCTAGACTTGGATCCCTCACCTTCAACTGACAAAAAAATGACATCTCAAATCCCTACTTTTGCCTCCTTCTTCCTAGTAATTAACACAAGCAGCCTTTGGTGTGTGTTACACCAGGGGACAGTGACAGCCAGGCCAGCACACACAGCAATCACGAGAGGTTGGCAGGGCAGACTCCAGCTCTGTGGAAAAAAAAAGTTATTTTTTTTCTGTTAAAAAAAGGTTATTTTATCCTGTTGTTTGTTTGTGGCTTTTAGACATGCTTTTCTTAGAGCGGCAGTTGATGGAAACAAAGGAAAATTATTGTTTCCCAGCCCTCTCTGAGGTCACAAAACTTTCTTTGAGAGAACACCTCCACGTTAAGCTGAAACAGGGTGGATATTATTCCACCCAAACCATTGGTACCTAATTCTAACTTCAAATATCTTCTCTGGTTCTTTGACTCTGGTCCCAAGCTGAAACACATCATGTGTTTGGGCACAGCACAAACTGCAAACTAAAATACATTGTCTGGACTGTGCCAGCAGGGGTTTGACTGTGGCTGGAAATCACACAAACAACGTGAATGAACCCAGGAGAGAGTCTCCAAAAATACATTCCCTTCACAGAATTAACTCTCTCCAATTGCATTAAATTATACTCCAGTTTATCTGATAGCAGAAAGGATCACACCCAAATAAAGAGCCATGGCTACAAATGCTGAGTGCACAAACAACCCAGTCAGAAACCCATGAAATATAAAATTACCTAGTGGGAGATTTGGATGGTTTTCTCATCTGCATAGAGCAAAGAAGAAAATCATATGTATGCCTGCCCATGAAATTGCTTTGTGGTGTGAAATTACCCATTTCTGAGTTAATTCTTTGGGAAGAAAACTCATGGATTCATGAAGAACTGTTTCTGATTTTTCCTGAAATTTTACATGCAACAAACATTCCTCCCTATGTTTTAATTTTGTTCGGTTTTTCCATGATTTATGCAATGTGGGACTGGGAAAACAAAATGTCATGGAATTCTAAAAATTAAAATATTAAAAAGTCTGAATTTTACATACCATTTCCCTCAAGAAATCCCCGAGTGGTAAAAAACTGTCCCCTAATTTTGAACACAAGTACTGTGACATTTTGAAAACACTTTGATATTTCTTTTCTGGATTGCCTTCCCTTGTTTTTCAGCATATATGCAACAGCAAATTATTAAATTGGATCATAGTATACCTCTGCCCAGAAGACATACCTTGCTATCTCAGAAGTATCAATTACCCCAGTCCTGAGTCTGACAACACAACAGGTTTCCCTGCAGAGCACAAGGAAAAGCCTGCAGGTTTATTTATCACCCACATTTTTAAGCACACACATGGCATTTTTCCTTTTGCAGATTTTCTCTAACTCTAAATAAAGCTGTTACCTTCCTGCTATACTCAAGTTTTTTTCTCTTTCCCAGTATAGGGAGTTCATTCACTGGTTTTGGTGGCAAGAGGATCAGATCTATGGAATTCATGAAAACTACGAGCTCAGTCTCAGCAGGGTGATGACTTCCAGGGATTTGCATTAAAATACAAGAGAAACAATGCTTTGGTTTGTTATTTGTTGGATTCTGAGGGTCTTGTTTCCTTTTTTTATTATTATTTTCACTTTTAGCACATGTAAAAGCCTGAAGCCAACAATGTTATTTATTTATGTGAGTCTTTGTGATGCAAAGGAAGCTTGTTTTCATTTTATGAGAAAAGGAGAGCTTTGAGATGGTTTCTAGCATTTCAACTTTTAACTTTGAGAACAACTTCAAGGCCAAATTGAGACACCTAAAATACAGGGTTTCTAAAGAAAACGCTGACAGCCTATAAACTATAAAAGTTATGGAGAACCCTGTAATAGTAATAATAGTATCTTTCATTTATATATAGTGTTTTTTCTCCCAAAACATGCCTTAAGCTGTAAGTCAAACAATCTCATCTGTGGCAGTAAAAAAGACTGAAATAACAAGTACTGTAAACTGGATAGGAGAAAGGTTCCACCCCAGTTCAGTCCTGCTTCCCAGGACTTCCTTTCCAATAAAATCGAGTTAAACTAAACAAACTAATTTGGGCAGCTCACCTGCTCAATAATGCAAGGAACAAGTCACCACATTAAAAATATGCAGGTTCTGTGTGTGGGGAATAATAGTGGGGAAAGAGAAAAAGAAGGTCAACTGCTCCAGCAGAAACGAGTAGGAGTTCAGTTAAATCTTTCTGTTGAGACAGTGACTTCAACAGAGAATACATTTTCTCCTGAAGTTACTCCAAGAGCTCAAAGTTCCAATAAATAAGAATAAAGTAAAACATATGTGAATCCTACGTGAATCACAGAAACCAAGCGAACAGGCACTGGAGGCAAATGGAGGCTGCTGCTTTGATGTGTGCTATTTCCCCTCCCATTACATGGGATGCAAGAGGTCCAGCTAAAAACATGAAATCATTAGGAAAACAAGTTTAGACAGAACTCGGTGATTTATTTTGCCAAACAATTTCTTCTCCAAAGATCCTACGAGCGAGCTGAATAAAAAGTGTCTGATTCAAATTTATGATGAGAAATGGACACAAACCAAATAGTAACATATTTGTGGCATATAGAAACCAGCAACTATGTGAGCTGCCCGAGCTGTTTGCAGTTAGTTTTGCTTGCTTTTATTGCAAATATAATATCTATACACAAAGAGCCACCTCCTGGTCTTTGTGAAGTCAGTGGGCACTTGGCCATTGACTTCAGCGGGAACAGAATGTGGCTTGCTCCGATCTTATTCGGAAAGTGGAGGTGGGAAAACTGCCTGGGTTTTTAAAAATATATTTGAATTATAATCTTTTTTGTATTGGAAAAGGAAGACTTATCAGAAACAATATCGTAAATTACCTGCCAATTAATTTCAACCAGTGATGCAGCAATATATCCTAAAATCTCTCTGCCAAGTCTGTGTGTCCAGTGCCAGCACGCCGAGCACCGAGCACACACAGTTTCAACTCTGAAGAGCCAAATAACTAAACAGAACAGAATGGTGAACAACAACAACAACAACAACAAAAGCTGACAGGTCGTTGTGTCCGTTTCACAGATGGGAAAACTGAGGCACTGAATTATTATGGACTATTGCCCTTCTTGAGATAATTTGTCAGATTTCTTTTTATTTCATCTAAGTGATGCAGGTACATTTGAACAGTTTGCTCCAGGTTACAGAAGGAGGTTATGCCAGATCCAGAAATGGGGTTTAGATATCAAAGGCTTGGTCAGTGCCAAATTAACTTTTCACTTTCCTTTTTTAATTGCAAACACTCCCTTTATACAACTGAAGTTCACAAACTTAATGATGGAGGGAAGACAGCAGCCTTAATTGAGGGACCGTATGTAAGGCTGTAAAAGCATGAGGTAAAGAAATGAAAATAAGCTTCTTATGCAAATAGATTCATCTTAAATTCATCCTTACAGAAAGCAATTTCTGCTTTAATTCAGCAGCACTCTAAAAAACTGTGGGTAGAAGGAGTAAGAACAAGAGAATACTGAAGAAGCCTCCCAGATCATCCCTGCTTTTGTTTCAGTGGGTTGGCACAAAGAGCCTGTGAGAAGTTATACCCTTAGGTGGAAAAATATGAAGCATCTGAATTGTCCCCACAGCACCAGAACCTCCAGTGTTGGCTTTTGTATCCCTGAGAGCTGCTTGGGATGAAGACTGATTTTCTGATGGCTCAGCTTGGTCCTGTTTAAAATTGGAGCAGGCGTATCATAGGAAAGGGGGGGGAAAAAGAAGAGTGGCATATTGGCAGAAAGATGAACTCTACCCAAACCAGATAATTTCCAGTCTTTTTTCTTATTTTAACTTTAGAAAGCTCAGAAAACTGGGCCACTGCTCCAAAACTGCATGGTTGACTTGGAGCATATCTGAAACTTGGCACACAAACTGCATCTTTTTCAGGTCCATGGGACTGGCAGTTCATGAGATTCACCGTAGAGCCTGGTTAGCCACAAACCAGAAATGCCACATCAAAACCTCTTCTCATGGCATTTATGTCCAGCTCAAACACAAATCAAGAAGTGCATAGTCTCACACTGTATTTTTAAGGTAACAATATCTTTTTTTGAATCTCAGAAAAACTTAGGTACGGTTCGGTTCAGAGTTTGAGCAAAGGTTTACGTAGTTTCAATTTTTATTAATTTTATTCAAATTTCCTATGCTCTTACACTCGATTCCTCAGGACTGAAGAAGTTGCTTTATTCCACAAAACCTTCAGGGTTTTCTAGAAGAGATGGCTTTAAATTTTACCCTTATAATTTAACTTGCTGGCCAAATCTTCTATTTGCTTTAGGGTTTTCTCTCTGTATGTTTTTTGTACCTTTCCCAGCTTTTCATAAGACAGTCATTTGTCTGTCAGCTTTTTTTCCTGCTCTCAGTGTTCTGAATCACTACAATACGATGATTTTCTCAAATCAAATACTTTGATTTAAACAGATACCTACTGAAGAGAGGTCTTGTGCAGCATTAAGATTTAATAAAAATCAGGATTAAACAGAAATTTAAAGGTCAGATTAAAAAAAAAAAAAGAAATGAAGAAAGGAAAAAAGGTTATTTACAGGACTAAAATATGAACCAATTATTGCAAAGGCACAAATGTGCAAATGTGTCTGGTCATTTTTATTTCAGGCAAGGTCAGCCTCAAACGCCACCAAACAGGGACAGAATTGCACCAGTGCTCACTGTACATCCTACACAAAGTGCAAGGCAACAGAAAATAAGGACCATGTGTAAGAAAGGCAAACTCTTCAGAATTCAGCATGTTTTATAGCAGTTTACACTCACTGAGAACCTCGACCCCCCATAGTTTGAAACAGTCAAATCTCACCCTAAAGAAAGCCACAGAGAGTGTGATTCACTTGCACATACCCCAGTATAAGCTTAAAGCTACATGCCAAATCCTGTTGTTTTTGTCAGAAGCTATTTCAGATTAGCAGAATGACATCCCATGATTAATTATTTTCAAAAATCTGGAATGTGAAAGGAATATCTATTATTTTCTGGGGGGGGGGGGGGGGGGCGGGAAACCACC
>JAWMRC010000034.1:14173569-14204069 GCA_035584755.1 Thripadectes ignobilis | reverse complement strand
CCCCCCCCCCCCCCCCCCCCCCCCCCCCCCCCCCCCCCCCCCCCCCCCCCCCCCCCCCCCCCCCCCCCCCCAAAGCAGCTCTTTTGTTTTAAATCAATCTAGATCACTCAATGTACTTGAAAGGGCAAATTACAACTTGATTGTAGGCCAATTACTCTGGTGATCACTCAAATGACTATAATGTATTCCTTCACAGGCAGTAGTTGTTATTTGAACACCAATGTTATTAAATTAAGGGATGAAAAATATCTCAGGTACTTCAGGTCAAAAACTCATTGCAATGAGTGTTGTTCTACATACATGTTGTTGTATCTGGAATGGGTCTTTCAGCCTTTGAGCTCGGAGTCCCAGGCTTCAACAAGAGTTTTGCTGGTGTTTATGAAACTACATTCAAGGAGAAGCATGGATTGTATTTCATTTGTACTAAATGGCTCTCAGAAAAGATTTGGTCACAAACTTTTTGAGTTGGCCCCCACTGCTCGATGCATCACTCACCCCGATATTAAAACCTCGACTGCAATAAAAAATATGAGTGCAGAATTTATGTTCTGAACAATAAATTCTCTCTCTCTCCAGAAATGTTATATCTAAGGAAAAGTAATGCAGAACTCATTACTGCGAGCTGATTATCAAGACTGTGAATGTTTCTCTGGGTTATTATAATCTGATTAGTAAAATAATCTATTTTATCCAGCTCTGTGACAGTTGAGTACAGATTACATTGAATACTTCAGCTGGTTGGGCTAAACCCACTGAGAAGTTCTTCCAATTGCACTGACTAGTATTAACTTAAAATGAAAATGTTTACTGTGTTAAAAATAACCCTTTCAGCATTTAGGGAAAAAAAAAATCCCATTATTTATATTTATCTTCTCATTCTTCAAGTTTTGAGTCATGTCTCAAGATCGACCAAAGACAGCCTTATTGTGGTGCCAATTATATAAATCCTTGGAACTTATGCCAATACTTTTATTTGTCATATTTATTGGAACTGACACTTTTCTGGACTCTGTTCACACTATGACTTATGATCTTAGTTGGGTTTCATTTGTTTGGCTGTTTAAAATAAATTAAGACCAGGGTGTGGGGGATTTATTGTCCCTCAAGATCCTTATTTGCTAATATTGTGCAATGCAAATTCAACATCCTGGTTGCTATTGAATTATGCCATCTTATTAGGAAAACCTTATCTAGTGTCCTGATTTTGCTGGGCTAGAGTTAATATTTTTCCTAGTAGCTGTTTTGGATTTAGGATAAGAATAATGCTGATAACACACTGATATCTTAGTTGTTGCTAAGCTGTGTTTACACTAAGTCAAGGACTTTTGACCTTCTCACACCACCACCCCCAGTCTGGGGGGCACAAGAAGCTGGGAGGGGACACAGCCAGGACAGCTGTCCTCAGCTGGCCAAAGGGGTATTCAGACCATGTGGCATCATGCCCATCATGGTATGGCATCATGCCCATCATGGTATGGCATCATGCCCATCATGGTATGGCACCAGGGGGAAAGCTGGATGGAGACCACTGCTTGGAACCTGGCCGGGCATCACTCTGTGGGTGCCGAGCAATTGCATTGGGCTTCACTTGTTTTTTATACTCTAAGTCTTCTACCATTGTTATTATTATTATTTTTCCTTCCTTTTCCTGCCTATTAAACTGTCCTTATCTCAACCCATAAATTTTACCTTTTTTTCCTTATTCTCTCTCCCATCCCACACCAGGGGGGACTGTGCAGTGCTCAGCTGCCTGATGGGTTAAAACACAACACCCAGCTACTTTAAAGATCCTCTTCATTTCAGAACTACTACTTCATTTAATCCCCATCACACTAAGCAGGGATCTCCTCTAGTTAAACTCATGCTAGGGATGAGGAGCTGAAGCTGAAGGCTAAATCAGCAGCTGTGCCTGAGGTGAGATGGTTGCACAAGCTCAATCTCAGTGTCATATGTGTTTCTAAAATAAGCAGCAACAGGGCAATCCCTGGGCAAGGTAAGGCTTAGAGGGTCTTGGTAGGTCGTAAAGAAAAAACAGTAGCAATATACGAAAGATGATGGAACCATTAAGGTTGGAAAAGACCTCTAAGATCATCAAACAGACTTAAGTCGAAAAATATCACAATTCAGAGGGAAAAACTGTTTTCCTCTGATATTGCTGACAGCAGAAGTCCTTCCCCTTCCTGATGGTCCTCTGCAGGCACAAACTGCCCAAGAGAGGCCGGGGAAGGAAGGTGGCTCTGGAAGTGGATCCTGCAGGTGCCTCCCAGGAAGCAGGTACTGAGAAGCTGTGCAGAGCCCCTCAGCTGAGCATACCCACTGCATCACTTCTTTGCAATCAAGGTTCATCTGTCTCTGCTGCATTCCCCATAGCTGGGAAGCCAAATCCAGCCTATGCCACAGGGTTTCATATGACATGAAGCAAGAAGAGAATAAAGTGATACCAAACCTTTACGCCGTTACGGTTAATTCCTGCTCTAATTCCTCATATTGACAAATTGCACGGTTTTGCCTGAGTAAAGCCCAGAAGACTTGTCCTACATAAGATTTGATGCAAAACTCAGTGCTGTCCAATTGAATTCCTGCATCAGGGACAGCAATGTCTCCAAGGAGTGAGCCACTGCACCAGAAATGAAGACACACTCGGAGCATGTGTATTTGAGATAGAGGGAAAAAGAAGACTTGCCTAATCTGAAATGCTGAAAGCGGAAAAGCCTTTTATTTATTATTGATTCCCAAGGCTCTTCACTGATTCTTGGAGCACTGTTTGGGTTCCTCTTTGAGGTCAGAACATTTCAGAATCCCATTGTGAAGAGTTTTCAAAACACACTAACAAAGGCCACTGCCTAGTGTTCATTGAACTTGCTCAGTGGAGTTAGGAGTCAACATAACAGCAAAGCACAACACTTAATTCTCTTGTGGTAAAGTGCAGAGGCAAGAAGCTCTTGCAGGGTATGCAACACTTTCCCCCAAATAAAACCCTGCCTAACAACAAAAAATTGCACAAGACCCTCAAAATTTGAATATTTTAAGTTTATGATAAATGTTTTTGTTGTGTTTAGGTCTGAAACTGTTCTCCAATAACCCAGATGTTTGGGATTTTAGGAGACAGAAGCCACAGAAAGAGATGATGACCCTTGGAGAACTCAGGGGTTATAACAGAGAAAGGCAGAAAACTTGTTTGACAACCACAGGTACATTATAATTAAACAAGTGCCCGTGCACAATTTGTTCTGAAGCCTTGGGAAAAGGGGAAAGGCGTGAAAGAGAATGACAATTAAAAAGGTTAGTAATCTCTTTGATGTAGATAAATAAAGCTGATGATCATCCAGACAATACCATCCCAATTAAATGAACAACTATTAACAAAAATTGTTTGGGGACAGCAGTGACAGCTGGTGCCCTGTTAACAATGCCCAGGTCAGACACTCAGTCCTCCTAGAGAGGCATTAGCTTCTCGAAGAGCTGATGCTCACACATCTTTGCCTGATCTAGTGGGGCACTCTGCAATAGCCATCTTTCCATTTGCCTGGTTTATCCCATCTGGCAGATGTTTTCATACAGCCCTGCATTATTTTACTCCTCAAATAGCCACTTCATCTTCACCCTTTTCTTTATGCGTTTGGCAAACAGCAAATTTTGAAGCTTTCATGTTGGTGCCCTAAAACACCTTAGACCTGCTTGTCAGTTGTGGGAGGACATTAAATACCCTTTTTTTGCCTCTGAAGGAAGCCATACAGGCAGGTTTCAGCCTCCTTGAGGGGGTACAAAAAGGTGAATACATTTGAAGCTGCTGACATCTGCAAACTCCAAACTGAACTATGGACACTGATGAGTGAAAATGTATTCAGTTGCTGACCTCCACATATATTTTGCTTTCTTATGCAGCTTTTCACTGTTTTAGCCTTGTACAGTTGTTGCACCTTAGTGGGTCTTATTTTGCATTCTATTATTCCTTCAGTCCTACCTATTTTGTAACTTTAATAGGTTAATAGGCATTTAATAGTTTGGTTCATGTTACAGTCATACATATCAATCTAGTGCTTGCTTAACAGCAGGGATTGATTATAATACCCCCTATTTCTCCTAAATTATCTTGGTTCCCTAATTATTCCCAAAGATTTCTCGCACACAGAATATCCGTCTGTGTAATGCCTGCTACGTCCAACGTGGAGAATTCATTTAGTTTGCATTCCAAGTGTGGAATCTCTTTGTTAGTATGAAATTGGGTGTGCAATGTTGCTGTCAGACAGAAGAGGATTAGTATTGTTCTGAGCACACATTCTGGTAAGATAAACAACTCACCCTGTGGGTTTGGTGTATATGCTATGCAGAGTTATGAACAGACTTCCAGTATTCATCTTCTCACTATTTACCTATACAGACACTGTTTCTATGTTCTGCCTTCTAATTCGAGAATCAAGTTATGTTATACATTTGCCATTGTTGATACAGACTAGAGCCTGGTATGCAGCACAGAAATTGGAGTTTCCTTTTGTATGGAGAGCAGAAAGAGAACACATATTGATTCATTTTGACTTTTCAAACATGTATACCAAACATCGTGGATACGTTGACAAGAACTGGAGGTAAATAAAAAAGTTATGAAAACACTTTGCTAAACTGTTTCATCACGGCTTTCAGTTAAATCCATTGTAATTGACCGAAAATGGAAGAAAAAAACAGATCCAAAATGTCAGACATGCACCATGAATACTCAAAAGTAATTAAATAAAAACGCCTATTAAAGTTCATCTTCAAAAAGTGGGACATCACAACACAAAACACACCCTGAAAACTTTGTTCTTTAGAGAAGTTTGCCAGCATTTGGTCCGTAAAGGCAACAAGCACTGTTTGGTTGCTGCTCATGGATCAAGAAAGAGAAAACCAGAAGAGCCTGAAGGCCAGTAGAAGGTTGCTCAGACACTGAGCTGAGTGTAACAAAGAGCTGAGGAGTTTGGTTATAGTGATCAAAACATGGGAAGTTGTAGTGAGATATTTGAGATTGTCAAAAAAATCCATTTTCTTCTACATGTATGTAACAAAACCTTGAGTCTTGTTTCATCTTTGAAACAAAAAATACTGAAAACGTTCAGATTCAACACGTCACGTTAAAAGAAATACATATGTTCCTTGTTTAAGTACTGAAATAAAATGTTTCCATTTTAAAAATACTACACAGGTTTAGAAATACTTTACCAGAGCTACTCAATCCTTTCAGCACAAATGACACCTAATTCAGCCCGTCCAAAGTTACGAGTTTGAGTGAACAAAAGAGCAGTTCAGGAAAACGTTTCCTGGTCATATATCACAGCTCCTTCTGCATCTCCCTCTGGCTGCCTCAGGACCCTCGGCCCTTTGGCCCAAGCACTGACACCGGTGAGCCTGGTCCTGCTGCTCTGAACCTGGGCAGAGACCCTGCCCTGCCCTCCCCTCCTGCACAGGGGAGTGCAGGACAACACAGCCCTGTGTGCCTCCAAAACTCACCTCCTGGCTCACGAATACCAGCACTGTTTCTGAAGAGTGGGAACACTTTGGAGCCTGAGAAAACAGCACAGCTGTGAGGCCACTTCTCTTTTTCAAAGTATAAAATATATGTATATAAAATAAAAGGCAGCGCCTTTCCATATAACCTTTAAGCTGAGCAATCTGAGTAAGGCATCTCAGTTCAGCCTCAAGAGAAACAGAGAAACATAATTCTGGGAGATTTCTTCAATAGTTTTGTGAAGCACTTTGCCCTCTGGGCTTCAGGGCATCGAGAGCAGCACAGCAGGTTTTGGGATCACAACTTCATTCCCACTGACAAGCTTTTGCCAACACATTGACACCAGAAGACCTTCCTAGTAGATAACATTGCCATTACACCAGAAAAAAACCCTGTGTCAGTCAAGCAACCCCTGGTTGGGTTTTGCACTGACTGGTTTTGCACTGGCACAGGCAGAGCTGTTGTTTGGGGTACAGGGCAAATGACGGTAGTGTGTGCTGGCCCAAACATTTCTGGGAACCCAGGACACCTTTCCCTGTGCTCTGGAATTTACTGGAAATGGTCTGTGATTCAGCTAAGTTCACACTTTAGTCAGAGCTGGACTTTGACCAAGACCTCTAACATTTTTGGACAGTCGACGAGGAAACATTAAATCACAACCCAATTTCTTAGAAAACAATCAGTCCATGTGAATGAAATGTGTGGCATTAATTTTGCTGAGTTGCCATATAGTTTGTACCAGGAACTGTGGACTGGGAGGCAAGAGGGAACTTATCTCTACCCCATAATAATCCTGCATGTTAAATTTACAGTAACATTGCTAAGGGTAAGGTGGCACAGAGACAGAGCTGGTCACCTGGACCATACCATTCCCCAGTGACCGCTCTCAGATGCTCTCCAGCTTATTTATTCCAAAGGGAGGAATGGGAGAAGCAACTTCACATTGCCTGGAGCAGAAGCGTGATCTGAATTATCTACCTTGCACCAAAAAAGAAAAGGGAACTTTCTATATCTGTCAGCACAGAGTAAATTTTGAGAAGAGTCAGACAAATATAGAACATTTCTAAACATATTACTTTACATGCCATTGTTCTCACCTGCAAAAAACAGACGGAGAAATCAAAGTTCTATGTTTTACATCCCTTCTTTGCAAATGTACATAACTCCTGCAGGCAGTAGTGAATGGGGCATTGTGGATCTTTTTGTTCTTGTCACCAGGTTAACATGTGACAGCATGAAAAAATAGCTAAGTTATTAGCACACTGTGGTGAAAGTCAGGAAAGACAAAGTATATCATCAATATCCTTCAAAATTGTGATGCAAAGGCTTTTCTGGAAACACTCTCAAAGTATTTTGGACATAGCAAATTATTTTAATATGAACAAATATCCCATTTGTGTGAAGGAGTGTTCCCAAGAAGCTCCCTGGACTTATTTATAATTTCTAATGGCAGAAACCACCACCCTCCCCAAATATTTTAGTGCATGGAGATGCAAAGAAGCAAATGTACTTTGTACATGGCAGGCTATTGCTCTTCTGAGTGATTTGGAGTTTACTTGCTGTACATGCTCTAAGCAGCAGGTGCACATGTAATTGGAAGGGGCTGGTTGTGTCAAACTAGAAATATTGCATGAGAAGCCTTAACGAGCTGACTTATACCTGCTTGGGAGAGCTGAACGCCCCACTGTGCAAGGCAAAGGCACAGGCTGACTGCAAACCAGAGCACCCCTTTGGCCTCCCTGCCCCACTCGTGCTGCAATCCCACTGTGCAGGGGCCAGCAGAGCTGCACAGATGTGCCCTGCCTCACAAACAAATCAGGGAGGTGCCTTGGGATGGAGGGAACAGATTGCATTCTGTTCTGCCACGAGGAAACGGATGGCTGAGTGAACAACTGACATCTTTATCTGCATGTATTTCCAATTGTCTCCCTGACCAGGCCCCTAACACCTTCTTCACAAGGCTGGTTTCTCCGCTGGAGCTCGGTCCCACAGACCCCACAGTGGAACATTTTGGGTGATGCAGACAGGCCTTCCTCACCTAAATACTTCTTCTTGCCTAAGTGGAAACAGGGGTTTGGTGAATGTCTGCCACAGACAGATTTAAGGGGTTTGGCCAGAAATAAGAGGGAAAATGATTAATGTCCTGCTGTCTGCAGGTGAACCAGAGTGATGTAGGTATATCAGAACATTACACAAAATTGCCAGTAGTTGGCCAGATGGAATAAAAAAAAAAACAACAAAAACAAAACCCAATCAATAAAAAAAGAGGTTGGAGCATGGCCAGTGAAAACTTTACAAAAAAGGTGCAGAGTGTGTCTTTTTGTGACATCCCAGAGTTATACTTCTTAGGGCTTCCTTCTCACATGGAAAGTGGAGAAATCTCTCTCATTGGAAGGGCTAGAAAAGGCAAAACTGGGCCAGAAAACGTGCCCTAATTGCTTTTTCTCTCTGACCTGAAGGATGAAAATACAGATCATAAACAAAGAAGCAACAGATGTTTTAGTGCCCATTTTGAAAGTCAAGAGATTCATATACCCTAAGAGACTGAATAAGAACTGCAGTCCTTATGACTAATGCTTGCACACGACAATCCAGGCTGCACGCTCCCTCTTATTTTCCCAGCTTTGTATTTAAGTGCTCACCTCCTCTGTCCTTTTAAAACCAATAAAACTAAACTTACAGATTTTGCTGCCATCTCACACTCAACCAAGAGCCTCCTGAGATTAAACATCCTGGAAACATCGTGCAATGTCTGAACCAGTGGAAATCTTAAAATTCTTTGTACCTTGAGATGATCTCTCGTTACAGTTCAAAGGGGTGGAAAAACAAAGAACAATATGCAATGGGTAATGATTTAAAAGTCAGTAATTACCAAGGGGCCCTTTTTTTCCCCCAGATGTTTTAGTGCAATCTGACTGCATTTCCAATACACCATTGAAGATTCTAACTCTCTAGCCATAGTGGGTGGTCTGAGAACCTTGTAAAAAAAGGCAGGATTATGTCACAGTGAAAAGTGCTTTGTTTTACAGATTCACCCCGAGCAACCCCCGTCTCTCTGCAGAACTAATTGGAAAGATGTAATTCTCATGCAACCCCTGCACTGCCAATGTTCATACAAGCTCATGCCTACAGGAGCCAAAAAAAAGGTTGCACCAACCTGCCACAGGTCACAATAAATGTGGGAGAATGTGTATTCCCATTATAATTATAATATGTCCATGTGAGGCACAAGCATTAACGGATGGAAAGCAATGCCTGCACTGATCTTTTCTCCAGGCAAATAAGAATGTTTTTAGAGCAGCTAAAAGAAGACCAGAGATGGAGCTGACCTCGATGTCCTACTGTCCTGTAGCTACAGGGGGGACCCCAAATGACTCCCCCAGTGGCAGCAGAGCACGGTGCCTGCATCCTCCTGCAGCTGGAGGGAACCAGCTCAGCCCATCCCACCCAGGGCTGACTCACAGCCCGTGTTTACACCTCGTGCTCCAAGAACGTCTTTGGACAGCAAGCAGCGTGTGCTACCACCCGCCACAGAGACAGAACATTCCTGGAAGGGAGTTTCGCTCTTTTCTTGTGCAACTGATATAACTTTAAAGGTATTTTTCTGGCTTAACATCTGCCTTTTTTTACTATATTTTGATTTCTAAGACAGGCTTTGCAAGTGTCTTGTTTCTTCGCAAGCAACAGCCGTCAGGTTTGATAAAGGCTCTGCATCTTACAGAACACAGCTACAGAACAAAGAGCTTCAGCCACACACAACCAGAGAAAATCATCCTCTGCCTTACACAAGAATTTAGAGCATTAACATTCATTGGGTTTCCTATGCAGTTTTACTGTTAACATGGAATATGGTTCACAGTGAAATGGTCTTCACATGGCTCTTCTGAAGCTGGGGTGAAAATACCCCAGACCCACACTCAAATTTTTAGTGCAATTTCCAACTTTTTCATCCATCAATATTAAATACAGCACTCCAAATGTCAGGAAATTTGACATGTTTAAATGTATTCCTACATTATTCCTTTCAGGGCAATCATTGCTTCTAAAATAGCATCTTCTTTCTGCTCACACTGTATTTAGGAAAGGCAGTTATTTTCGAAGATCTGGTTTTAATTTACCTTGGACTGTCACTGCACAATGGGCATTCATGATGAACATGTTCAATAAACTTAACAGCCTTATGATGAGCTGCTTCCTGAGATTATTTCCATTCCATTGAGTCTGTCGAAAAATACATTATTTTTTCTTTAATTTGCTTTTTCTAGCTAAAAGAAATTTAATATCAGTAGTACTGGAATATGAAGACTTATTAATAAATCAAATTTTTGTCTGCTTTGTCATGTTTTTCATTGCTAAGAGGCCCTGACATAAAGGCTGGTTTGCAATCTTGTATCTGTGAATGAAAATAAAGGCAGTCTGGAGCCGTACTGCCCTGTTTATTTCTGCCCTTAACTTGAACTAAGTAAGCATGCTGACTGGTGTTTGATAGTTGCTGTTTTGTAGATACTTTGTCTGACAAAAATCCAACAATCTACCAACTTAGATCTTGTCCCTATAAAGAATTACGTACATGTATCTTTAAACAGATGATGTGAAGATGATGCTATTTCTATTTCAAATATATATTACTTTTTCATGACTATTAGAAGATAAAGGTTACTCAAAATTTAATTAAAACCAAAGCACAGTATTTGACAAGATTTTTCACAAGGGCACTCTGCTGTTTCAAATATCATTAACAGAGAGGAGACATTACACTACTAAGGAGATCTGTGTAATCTGTAATTACAGTAACTGTGAGGAGTTGACACATCTAGTAACAAAACAGGAACACCATCTGCATTATTTGAGTATTGATCTGCTCAAATGTCACGGCAAAAGTACTTTCTTAATTCCATACTCTCTAATATATTGGATAGATAGATAGCAATTCTCTTTCATGGGTCTAGTTTCCATGAGTTTCAAAAACTGTCTCCTTAACAGCTTACATCAAATCTTCTGAAGTCAATCACAGCCCTCCCAGCACCTTTGATCAAACTTAGTAGAAGGATGGAAGTTATAGTTTGGATCTTGGAATCAAGATCATTCCTCTTCAAGCTACTAGTTATGTAGGAGAAATTAAATACAGGTATCTATAGGTTTTCAGTCCAAAATGACTTCTTTTGCAATGTTTCATTGTAGGAATAAGCACATCTGTTATTGCCATAATAATGCGATTGTTCATTTCTCAGGTGGAAAAGACAGGAAATCACTTAGCAGGATGTCAGAAAAAAAGCTTACAGAAACCTTAGAAATACCATAAAAATGAGAGCACTAGAGCAAATTTCAGAGTGACTATGGAATCTTAAGAGTGGGAAAACTCCTGTGTTTCTATTAGGTTCCTGTAAGAAACCTGCAGTTTTCACAAATAGCTTTTGATGTGTTACACCAGGAAACAGAAAGGATTTCAAAAGAAACATTCTGTTCATAAAGTAAACAGAGCAAACCAGGTACTAAAGGGTTAGTGCCAGTTTATTTTCCTGAAGGTCATTATCACTCATTGACCCACCCAGAACTGGCACAGTTAAGCAGATGTGATATTTGAGCTGTGTTTCGTTTATTCAACACACATTTCCAGTGATAACATTTTTAGGAGAAAAATCATCTCCACTGCCTGGTGCTCTCCATCAAGTGCATTCCTTCTGCAGCCTGGCCTGGCACCACCAGGCACAGCCATGCTGGAAGGCACTGCCTCATTGCTCACATTTTCTTGAAGTCTGGAGTTTTTGGAGCTGGCCTGAGCAGGAGAGAATGAACCCTGGAAAATACTTACAAAGATTATACCAAAGGAATGTAGGGCAAGGATTAAATTATAAACCAAAGGGACATTAAATGAAATAACACAGCAGGTTGTGACGGCTGTTTGATACGGTCATTTAGGATCTGATTTTCAAGGTCCAACAGAGGAGGAGGAGATAGATGTAAGAAAGGGGAAGGGGCTCCTGGCTTGACTGAAAGCTTGTAATGATATCCCAGGTGGGGTCTACATTCCTACTCCTTCCATCTTTCCAAACTACTTCTCCTTGACTTGGAGCCTAGAAAATCTGGTCACCTTAATATACGGTTGGCAACGTTTCAGTATAGGAGTCCACACTGACATCTGAAAGGGATCATTTTACTGCCCACACTGGAGGAATGTTTCCCCACAGGAATAAGGAATTTTATGAGTGTTATAAAAAGTTACTGGCACTACAACGTATTATTACTGTGGTATAAATTACTGATGTGCATGTCAGCTAGGGGCCAGCCAGGACAGCAGCCAGAACCATCTCCCTGCACTCAAAGAGCCTCATGGACAACTGCCTCCCTTCCCAGCCTTCATCCCCAGCATCCCCCAGTGGGTTCCTCCTCAGCAGGGACACATTCAAAGCCCAGGCAGGGAGGGGCAGAGCACAAAGCTGTTGCATCACATACTGATCGTACCACAGCTGGAGCAGCAGACAATGTTCTGATCGCATTCGTCTCGCTGCCAATAAGATTTGCAAAGTAACGCTGGTTTTCATCAATAGAAACCAAAACTGCAGTTTTGCCATATTCTCAAGCTTGGAGCAAACTAAAATAGAGCATACTTGAATACACTTACATATTTAGTTCTCAAAATATAAGGTACTTAGATTCTCATCAGACCATGTGTTTCAGCTGCACATGTATTTTTTTTTTCACAACCACTCTGAAATTTACCTTTATTTTTAGCCTATATTTTCTTGAAGTTGTCAGACATTCTGTCACAGGAGGTATTGAGTACAAAATGCAAAATATTGCTATTCTGTATTATCCCTCCCATCCCTAAAGCAAACGTGGCTGAGCCACACCCAAGCCAGACAACACACACGAGCAGAGGCACAGGGAGGTGGCACCTGGCACAGGGCTGGTCCTTCCCCCTCTGCAGGGATCCAAGGGTGGGGGCAGGCACATACCCTGCAGGGTTAAGCTGGCTCAAATGCCATCTGCACCAGGCCAGGCTTGCCCAGAGCAAAGAGGAATCCAGCTGAGAGTGCAGGCTCAGTCTGGTTCCTACCTGGTCCTGGTTGGGGAAAAAGCAGCGCCCAAGTCCTGGTCCTTTCATCAGGAGTTATGTAACTGAAGTAATACTGCATTCTGGATGCTGTAACTCACCACAACCTACAGCTGGATGACACATCTTTATCTGCTGCTCAGAAACCCAGTGCTCTGAGACAATGCCCTATAAAGAACGGTGTCAGACAAATGAGAGAGGCTGGAGCTGGGAGTGAAGCGATAAATCTGTATGCAGGGCTTGTCATCATTTCCCATTAGTTTGGAAGCCCCAGCCCTGTCAGTGATCCGTCAGTGGTTGCAAGACACATTCTTCTTTTCAGGGCTCTATAGCTCTGGGCTGAAATGTCACATTTGCGGTGTCATCAAAACATATCAAATCTGGTTCAGTCATGCAGGAAGGAATATGAGGAAAAATAAAGGACTTTCAAAGTCTCAGTGTCTCAGTATCTTCCCCTTTTAACTTTTTTTTTTTTTCCTCTATCTTTCCAAGCACATTCCTTAGGCTTAAAAAACTGCACATTCCAGAAAACCCAAAATGGGGTGAGTTTTTCTCAGCAAGTAATCCAAACATCAATCATTACAAATATAAATCTCCATATCTCAGCTATGCAGTCTTTACACTAGGCACAAATAGCATCTCTAATTCCTTAATGTATCCCTATTGCTCCCCTCCCAATACTGTTCACAGCAGGGAACTTCCCTCTGAGTGCTGAGCTGTGTAACTGTGCAGCCAAGAAAGACTTGTAGGGTTTTAGCTGAGCAAATCCTAATGTTCCTCGCTCCAGGTTCCCTTATAGCAGTAATTCAGGCAAAACATTTTAAACAAATGCTTTGGCGTGAGATGGATCATACCCTGGAATAATGAACATCTCTTCCTGACCGCACAG
Source organism: Thripadectes ignobilis (assembly GCA_035584755.1). Taxonomy (NCBI): domain Eukaryota; kingdom Metazoa; phylum Chordata; class Aves; order Passeriformes; family Furnariidae; genus Thripadectes; species Thripadectes ignobilis. The sequence goes on along the minus strand of JAWMRC010000034.1, from coordinate 14,190,644 downwards.
ACAGGCTGGGCTGTTGAGCAGACGTGGAGATGTCAGTCACAGAGGGTGTTAAAATACAGAAGTGTTGCTCAAACACACCCTGACCCAGGTCTTCAAATGCAAGCCGAGTGCAAGCTTCACTCAAAGAGAGGGTAACTGGATATCCAAATACTGTCAGAGCTGCATTTTCTGCGTTCCTATAGGAACCCACTGGAACAGCGGTCAGTGAAAGCCCACATCCCAGTCAGTGGACTGTTCTTCCTACCTCCTGACCCTTGAAATGTCCAGTAAGAATTTTGTCTGCTCTCCATCGAGTACAAAGGGCAGCAAGTACACCTTCAACATTTTGGCTTATAAGATTCTACAGTTCAAAGGCCAGCACTGATGCACGCTGCAAAATTTAGCACAAGAAGCTGTGGCGTGAGCATAAAATTCCTTGATGATCCAAAAGAAAACAGATGAGAAATAAATAGAAGCTTAGATATCAAGTAGTAAAACGATGCTCCACAGGACTTGCACTCCAGCAAGGATTGGGATGAAATGAGTGCAGCAAGAAAGTATAAGTGAAGAGCAGCAATTTGAGAAGTAACACCAGTAAAGAGCCACTGCATTGATTAATTGCCTTTCTGCAGTTGATCACTATATTTAATCCGGTAAATCCCTGAGTGTTTTGACATGTCATTAGGGAAGACAGAGTGAGGCAAATATGCATAAAACATCAAAAAAATAGTAGATACCTAGGAAAAAATGTGACAGCTTGCTTTTTGGAGTCTGCCTTCCAGGAACAGTCTTCTGTAACCACTTAAAATTTGCTGCTCTGCTAAATATTCTTGCCAGTACATTTGTTTTCTGCTGGCTAGTTGAGAGTTGCAGGAAGCAAACTTAAAACTTTTTATTTTTTTTCTTAAGTGGAAGAATATTTATGGCCTTTTTTTTTTTTTTTTTTTAAGATAATATTTACTGAGTTCTAACTTTCCTCAAGAGAAAGCCAAAGAATGGGGTAAAATATGTAAAACTAGTTCTGGGATATACAAAATATTTGAGTTGAGAGAAGTAAAAAGCTAATCAACAGTCTGCAGACTATGAAGAATGAAAGTAGACAATAAAGAAATACACCATAGACTGAAGTTGTACTTTTGTTCCCTTGGGTACAGGCTTTACCACAATAAAGCACTCAATCTCTACAACTCTTTTTATGAATTTTTTACTGGAAATTCTTCTATCATTCCTCAGGTTTTATGTTCACGGGATAGACTTGGGTTTGATGCTTATGTGGTTAACTACAAAATACATGATTTAAAGTGAAATCACGTACTTAGATAAGGGTAAGGCTACTCATTTATTAAAATAAATAATCAGGCTTAATAACACATTTTTAAGGAGCTCGTTCCCTCCACGCTGCCTTCAGGGGATTGCATGAAACTCTTATACTGAATGATTTTCACACAACACCCCATTTCATCCCTCCCACCTGGCCATTCCCACGCTGCCCTTTCATTCCTGAGCATTTGAATGCTAAAGAGAAATCCACGAAAGAAAATCAGGGAGAGCCTTCCCTTTTAGACAGATAGCATATCACCGGTAGGGTTTAAGGGCAGGAATTCCCTCGCCAGGCACGAGCTGAACCCTGCCCATTCCATGTGCATGGCTGCAGTGAGGAGCATCCAGCCTGCCCAGGCACAACCCTTCACTGCTCCTGCCAACTGGGCTAGGACTGCCAGCCTAAATGGACCTGACTGAACCCACTGAGCAACAGCCTTGACCCCAAAGGTCAGAAGTCACCCTAAACTTCCCCCATGCCAAGCTCTGACAGCACTGGGTCACTCTGCCAGAGCTCCCAGTCCCTCAGAGGGTGCTCAGTTCTGCCTATTCACCTCACCTGCTCCCAAGGGCAAAGCTCTGACACAGGAATGGTGTTTGTGCTATATTTTCTTGTGCTACATTGAATTATTCCCTGGATGATTTTTCTTCCTTCGCCCACGCCTCCTTTACCCCGCTAACACTTTGTCTAACTCTTGGCAGATTTTCAATGTAAATATTTCTGTTCCTCGAAGGAATTTCCATAAAGCCCAAGTGCTTTGCCAAGGAGGAACACGTGAAGCTGTCACAGCTCCTCGGTGACAGTTCAGGAGGACTCAACATTGCAGTCACAGGACCAAGAAAGGGAACATTTTGATCTCCTCTCTAAGCGGGCTCTGCCATTCATAAAACAATTTGACTTCAGAGTTGAAGTTTCAAAGCTTTGCTATGCCAGTCTGAAATAATGGTCTGAAATAATACATGTATTTTCACTGCAGTGTTCAACAGGAAATTTGGAAAATTTTAGCCATTTTGGAAGTACAGTGGCTGTGCAATAACAGGCTGGGGCTGGGAACTCTTGCTGATTGACTCCATTCTTCCCAATCAACACTTACCCCATTTCTATGAGGATGTTTTTTCTCCCCAGTTTGAGCAAGAGCAAACAAGAACATTTGACTAGAAAATGGATCACGTCAATACATAAGGTTTTCATGGATGAAGATAAATGGAAATCAGGACTTTAAAACAGACATAAATCTAGGGGGAAAGTTTTGAATCACAACACAATCATTACACAGAAAGTCAAACTGAGAAAGCAGATATTAGAGTAATTCAGTACTGGTTTAGATTTTTAATAAAAAGCACTACATTGCAAGGCTGTGTTTTTTGATACAGAAAAATCATCCCAGTTCTGAGGGCCTTTAAGTAACACTCCTGAAAGAAGAATTATCATATGTCTGCCACACACAAAAATCAAGAAAACTTATTTTATAGGTTGAGGGGAGAAAAAACCACAAACGAAGAGACAAAAAAGCTTTCTCCCAATTCTGAAATTCCAGAACTTGTTGAGGGTAGAACTGTCATCCCTAATAACAAATGGGAACCAGTAAGATTTCATCAGTGTAGCTGAATAATTACAAACATCACTCAGGAAAATTAAATTCCCTGGTGTGTCTGGTACTTTCTCCAAATTTATTCTTTTGCTGGCTATTCAAGCTGTATTTGATCTCAAATATCATAGCAGACAGAAACAAGAAATGAAGAATACAGACAGCAGTGCTCCTGAAGTTATTGCTGTTGAAATTATTTGAAATGTCTTTAGGCGAATAAAAAGCCTGCTGCAAAAATCGCTGACAAAGAGCAGCAAAACTCACAGTTTAACACGAACCAAGCACAAGTGTCACAGGATATTTTTTCTCCCTCTAACGTTATTAATTAGACATCTCCTTGAGCAATCAGTTCCTACATTCCCTACCTTATAGGCACAGAGAGAGTAGGGAAGGAAAAAGTGTTTGCTGTGCTGGGGTGCACTTTAAAAGTGTTAGATCTTGTGGAGTTTTTGCACCAACCTCTAAATGCACGTCAGACCAACCTCCCCAGAGCAGGGGGACAAGGTCCCCTGATCTTTACACACCCCCTTCCCTTCCTCCTTTTTATCCAGAGCCAGAGTCCTGAGGTAGCTCACGGTAACATCTCCAAACTTTTGTCAATATCACCAATTATTACATTGAACAAAGAGATTTAGCCAAACTATACAGGATGAATTTATTTCACAGCTCTTTGGTTGGCATGAATGCAAAATAATGAAGCTAATGACTTGCACTGGACTAAAAGCTCACGACTAAACATTTTTCACCAGCATCTAGGGCTTAATTCCACCCTAAATCATTACACGATCTGTCAAGGCACATTGCATCAGCCTAACCCTGTAAATTCTTCCTACAGTGCAGTCTATGGGAATTAAATGCAAAGGGTTTAATTTTAGGATGGATTGTTATATCTTCCTTCTACCAAAGCACTCAGGCTTAGTTAAAGCCCCACCTTATCTGGGACAGCACTCCAGCTCTTGCCTATTTTACAGCAATATAGTGTTGAACATTAGTCATACCTACATATCTGTAAACAGCAGACTAGAAAATTACTAAATTAGGATACAGATATGACAAGAAAAAAAATTACCATTTGATCAGATGAGACTTTCTCTAACCATGAGAATTTATTTTAACTAATATTAAAAATAAGACTCTATTTGATTTCTCTGGAATCAACCTGTAGATTTTTAACTAGAAGTACCTGTGCCTCTGAAACATTCATTTCTACGCTTATCTTTATAAGGATTTCCAAACTGATCTTTATACAAAGCATATACATAGCCCGCTTGCATTAGAAATATGCATGGAAGAGCCCCATTTAAACCTAGAAGAATTAATAAAAGCAAAATGCTCAAATCCAAAGATCTGAGAAAAATAATTCTTAAAAAAAAAAAAAAGGCATTTAAAAAATCAAAAACTCAGGAAAATAAAGAAATTGAAAAGAAAAATGTAAGGTGTTTTTTTTTTAAGAACAAGCTAATATTCTGAATTAGAACTTATCCAACTTTTTTTAATGGCAACTTAATTAAATTTCTCTCTATGTCATTTTATTAATTCCTGGCATTTTTTCTGTTTATGATTTGCACACCTTCTATGTCTCCTCGTTTAGAACTGCCTGTCTCCCACCCTTAGCAAAGCCCTGTGATGGTTCGAACCACAGGAGCAATCCCTGTAGAACCTGTTGCTGCCCCGTTTGCTAAACTGACGCTCTGGTTGTCGACCTGACCATGTTATCACACAAGCCCTGCCTTCGTCTAGAGCGCACTTTCCCCTTTTCGAGGCAGATGTTAGTCATTAAATGATAGCTTGAAGAGATGAAGATTAGTGAAATTTATTGTGAGTCTCTGCAGAGGAGGGCGGTATGCAGAGCTGGCTCCGGTGTGAGTCACTGAAATGCGGTTCCTCTTGGCTGGCGCTGTCCCCGTAGGAATCTCGTTGCTGAGCCAGCCTGTGTTGCCTCTTCAATTGGGAAGGACCGGACTTTTTTTTCTTTTTTTCTTTTTTTCTTTTTTTTTTTTTTTTTTTTTTTAGGAAAAAGGGAAAATCCCTCCTTAGCAGCTGCATATTTCCTGCTAGAACAACAACTCCAAGTTTCTATTACTAGCTGTAAATGTCATTATCTACCAGAGGGAGTGGAGTTCGACTGCCTGGAGGAACAGGAGGTGGGGAGGGGGACAAGCAAACCCAGAAATTTGCCATCCACCGGCTTCTCTCAAGGACGGCTCCTCTGCCATTTCTGAGCTAAAATTAACGCCACTTGTAAGCCAAAGGTTTTATTTCTGTTGTGTGAGCGGAGTGCAAGCAGTGTTTTAGGTGGGTGATGTTCCTGTAACACAGCCCATACTTAGCCCGAGCGCTGCCCTGTGATTAGTTCGGGCAGAGCTGCCAAACCCCACGCGGTGCCTTTGGCTTTGCCTTGCAGAAATTCCACTGGGGAAAGGCAGAGGAGATCCCCCTCACCACTGCTGAGCAGGTGCTTTGTTTTCCCATCGCTGGTTAAAGGCAACAGCTCAGGAGCGTAATAAAAAGGGTCCAATTTATTCCAAAAATCTGTGCAATTATTTCTGTGCTAATGCTGCTAATCACCAGCAGCAGGGCAATCATCTTTCCCTCTATTAGAAGGTATAACTTATTTCTCCCTCAAACTTCCCCACTTTACTATTATAGTTGTGATGATTCTCCTGTTAATGCAGAACACATTCTAGTTTTCCCACTCAGTGCTCCAAGGGAAATTCAGAGTATTTGCTTGCAGAAATTGTGAATACTTAAAGGGAGCAGGGGGGAGGAAATCAATTTATATAAAGTGGACTTGTAGAGTTTTCAGATCCTCCTCCTCCTAACTATAAATTCATTCCATTTGGAAACTGCCCACTATTTCTTTATCACCAGAAAAGCAAAGTTGAAGCCAGCTTTTCAACCCTCACTATCATAAACTAAACTTTGAGTCCCACAAAACCAGAGTGAACTCCCTTACATTCATCACTCATGGCTAATGTGTGTAACACGCCAGTTCCAGTCCAATCCCTCTTAACTGCAAGCCAGTGAGGAGGAGTTTCATGTTCAAAAAGCTTAAATATTCTATGATATAGAAGTGCATACAAATGGATACCTTTCCTGTTACTATCCATATCCTTCTATTTCTCTTTTGGACACACACCCCCCGAAAACAAACAAACAAAAAAGTTGTTTCAAGGGATTAAAAGAAATAGCCTATGGCCTTTCCTCATGTTTTAACCAAGAGCATGTGCAACAGACCCCATTCTTTTCAAAACATGTTCTGTCTTCACAGTGGTTGGCCTTTCATTACCTGCTCATTTTCAGCATATTTTTGCATGTTTCCAAGGCAGCAGAATATAAATCAGAAAGACGAAAACAGATTTAGCATATTTACAATTTTCTGAGTGAAGCATCACTCATTTATATGCTTTTAAATATTGGTCATTCATGCCACATAAATCATTTCTGCAAACTTAAGAGGTTTCACAGAGACATGGGCAGATGTGCCAGAAGTCATGGGGAACTTCAATAAAAGCATGTGATAATGTCTTGGATTAGTGAGCAAGAAATGTAAACCCACAATCTAAAAGGCAAAAGAGCGTGAGCAAAGAGCTCAGACTCTGCAGAATTAATAAAAGCAGCCCTGCTCCTTCAACACTGAGCACCAACCTTTTGAAGTCACCACCTGTGCAAAAAAACCTAGCAAGTGTTCCACCAAAGTGTCTCAAGGAGAATGTACAAGGGGTTAGTCACAGCCCATACTTCTGAAACTAATAAAAGCCAAATTAAATAGAGGTGCAGGTGGCACCTCAGCAGTGAGGTAATAAGTAGTAATAACTAGTGAGAAATAGGGTAGTGAACTCCCTCCTTGTCATGCAAAGTGCTGAAAGAACTTTGAATTTCCAGAAAATACCTGCAGACAGAGCCTTTGCTCTATTCCTCATAAATATGAGCATTTACCTGCTATGACTTGTCCTGTGCAACAAGTGGTATGTCTGAGTGGCAGAATTACCTGCCTTTCTGGGATAGATGTAAGATGTTCAGCACAGAAAACTGACTTCAGAGCAGTTCTTGGCACTCAGGTACGTGGTTCTACTCTGATTTAATTGCCATATGGGAGAACACAGTAGAAAAAAATCAGTACCCTAGGAAAATCTAGATCTTAGGAGCTTGGCAGTGTAAGCCTTCCACTATGAACCCAGACAGTGTGCAATGGGAACCAGCTGAAATGTAAAGGATCAAACTAACAAATCAAGGGAGCCAGACAAGAACATCTCCCTTAAATTTCCCTCCACCACAGTAACTTATTTGGATCCCAACCACACTGACCTGGCAGACAAGCCAAAATGAACCTGCATAGAGTTAAAGCAATGTGTCCAGAAGATCTGAAAAGTCCTTTCTCCTTTTGCCTTTATATGGGTTATACAAGATGTAACTCATGGAGAGCCAGCAATGCATTAGCATTGGATTATTTTTTTTTTTAAACACTGGCTGCCAGTACAATCAGCAGACAAACTATCTGAAACAAATTTTCTTTTTGAGTCTTTGGATTTGATTCTAGTTTCTCTTCAAATTGTTACAAATAATGAAGAATGGACTGTACCAGTCTGAAAGCAACATTAGATCACCATTAGAGTGAGGACTGAAAGCTTGGCCCCGTGGGAGTCAGCAGTTCTATCACAGTTCATAATTAAATCAGAATTCTACTCTTTATTTTTAATAACTCTTATTACAAAACAGTTTGGAAAACATACTCTCTCTCCAAACATCTGACTCTAGTGACTTTGAAATTCTCAATCAGCAAAACTATTTCTGACCTTTTAAAAAGCCAAAACAAAACAAAAACAAACCAAAAGATGATTTGGGCATTTTGAATGTAGAAATTTCAATTGCTACAGCTCACTTCTGCCACTTCACAACAGCAAGAGAGGTTTCACAGGATCCATGTCCACAGTGGGGACTAGGGAGTAGTGATGTGGTATTCTTACTTTTTAGTTTATAATGTCATACATCGAAGTTATTAACATCTGAATATTGTCCACTTCATCTCTGCATCAAGTTTTTTTCTTAACATTTAAATGTGTCTATCTGTATTAACACTGTGCCAAGAAATACAATGTTTTATAGCAGAAACCCTAAGAGTTCATTAAATGTAGTGCAACTAGATGGATGGAACTCCTGCAACAAGCCACCCCCACGTGTAAGGATTCCTTCAGGATGTGGTCACTGATGAGCAGCTTAAACAAGAGAACTAAATTAAATTTAAGAATCATGCTCATGGCTGGGACAGAATATCACTGGACCAGATTTGATCATGTCAAATACAAACCTCACAATTTGCTCTTCTCCTTCTGTGACAAATGTTCAATCAAAGGCAGAGTGAGGTAGCACAAGATGCCACAGTCCTGTAAAACAGGGGAACTGGAGAATGCAGTTTTGGGTGTCTAAGCCAGCAAGACTTTTCAAGTTTATTGGCTGGTATTGACTGACCTCCAAGTGCTGACACACTGTCACTTGCAAGCAGAAATTGGAAAGACAAAAAGCAGATGCTTTTTGCCATAGATTGGTAACAGTTGGTTCCACTCAACAGTGGTTATTTTCTTTGGGCAAGAGGTAATTTTATAGCTACTAAGTGGGAGCTTGCATAAAAAATTACCCACATACCCAAAGAATAAAAGTCAGCAACTAAACTTAAAATTGAGAGCAACATTGACTTGCACGTGTCCAAAAACATTCAATCACCTCGTGATGTCCTCACTCTTGTTGCAATATCCACCTCAAAGGCAAAGGACTCATTTACAAAGAAATATGAGGACTTGTTTCATGACAAAGGAGTGATAACACGGGGTAAGGATTGCACCTCCAAAGGTTTAAGGCTCTTCTGAAATGGCAATTAAACCTTCTATGAATTACAGCTCATTACAAAGCAGTCCTGATTCTTACAGCAGCCCATCTTCAATGTGCTTAACGAAAATCTTTTTTTTTTTTTTTGTTAATGCACCTTTCCAGGCTTTTAGAATGGATTCCTATGAGAAGATATGTCTTGGGGTGTTTCTGTTAGCAACATTAACAATACAAAACTATTCCTGTATTGTTAAGAGATGCTCTATTTCATAATAATGACACCTGGTGTTTTAAGGTTGCCCAGGAGTAAGAAAATTATCCAAAATTACATTCATTTCTCATGTGAACTCAATGGATTTCCTGTATTCTTTATAGCAAGGACTTAACTTGGGTAACAAAGTGCCAAACTTTGCATTGATTTTTAAATTACAGGCTTTATTATTATTTTTTTCTTTTGGCTTAATTGTGGTACCTTCTGCAAGAGTCACAGTTTTAATTGTATTTTAGTCAAGTTCTTTCTGTCAAAGTCCTTCCAGTGAAAAATTATACCTTTGTCCTGCAGATGTGGGAAGAGTTATTGTTTCCCCTCAATCAATATATAAATTAGTCAACACTTAACTTGCCATAAAAATAAATTGGCTCCACATTGATTTGCCTCTGTCATGGCAGCACTAATATTTGTGTACAGATGGGAATTGGTTCTTCCCTTAGTTTATTTTCTTATCAGTAACGATGTTAAACAAACCTCAGGGTATTGCAGGCCCAGGAAAAAGCCAGAAAAAGGATGACGTTTTAGAGGCAAAAGCCCCAGTGGCTCATTAAAAGCTCAACAAAAATGTTCCTTAACCTTGTCCCTCAGTCCCTGAACTGTGAGAGGACTACCAGCACTTTCCTATAAATGCAGCAAAGTTTAGAGAAGAGAAGGTCTATCTTTTCCTGGCACTTTCACACCTCCCCAAGAGAACCCCAGGAGGGCACTTCCCAGACATGCAGGCAGCACTGACTAGAAGGGATGCTGATGCTCTCACAGGACTCCTGCTCGGGGAGCTTTAAGAAAGTCATGTAACACAATATGAGATGGGATTAAGAGGAAAGGCTGAGAAAGCTGCATTGATGGAGCGCTCCAGAGAGGAGCACAGAGGGAGCAGGTCACAGTGGGGTTCTGATGGGAAGCATTCATGGCAGAGAGTAAAAGAGCAGCAGCAACTCCTCAAAAATGAGGAGGGAAGCAGCTGTTTGAATGATTCAGTGCAATAATATGGTAGGAAAGATTAACGCTTCATGGTCAGGCAGGCAATTCCCCAGGTACTGAGTTTGTTTAAAATGAGCCATATGGAGCAAAGGACTGAGATGGAACAATGCTAAATTAGTCCTGACGTGGAGGTATCTTAGTAAAACATGCTTTTTTCCCAGAATCAAACAAATCTGTAAATCTGGGTTGGCATTTCCCCAGCCATATTTGGGGAAAAACCAGCTGCATCAAAAATTCCCAATTTGCATCTAATCTTCATGTGAGGCCTCTCACATTGGGTGTATCAGCCAGGAGCTTGTAACTCTCCAAACCTGCAGCTGCACGTTCCCCTTCTGCAAAGAGGAAAGAGAAAATAAAGCCCTGGAGGAAACTCAAAGTGGTTGAAACTAGTGTACGAAATCAGTATACAAAAAGTTTTCTTCAGGATGTAAGGCAATTTTCTCTGTAGTGCCAGTCAATAGCATGGGATGAGCAGAGCAGTGAGCTCTGCTCTATCATGCAGGGTACGAGGCTCCCCTTTTGTCTCCTCACCTTTTCTTTGCCCTCTCTGCCCTCTCCAAATAGGTCTGGATTTATATCAAACTGCTATTTCTATAAGCTAAAAGAGAGTCAGCTGCCGTGTCAGGAAACAAAGGAATTTATAGGTACTTTTATCCCCAAGAGTGTCAAGAAGTGGCTTCAGCACAGTCAAAAATCAAGGTCTATGCTACATAACCATACGGGTTTAACAACATATTGGTGCAGTTTGACACAATTTCTTCCTCTATTGCCTCTTCTGATTTTTTCCAGAGCATGGTGTGTTGCATTTCAGCTTTGACATTCATCACGTCTAAATTTCTACCCTGTGCTGTAATTTCTTGGATCACAGAAGTGAAATGTTAGTTCTTCTCTAGCTGCTCCTGCTATGAAAAACATCTTGCTAGAAACAGAATTTATTTTTTTTTTTCAGATAATCATTTTACAAAATGTACTGTTGCCTCATTACAAAACATCTGGACAGGTCAAGACTAAGCTGTCTCCAGCTACAAACTACCATCAGTCTTCACAAAAATAAAGGTGTTAGTTGATTTCTGTTCTCTCTTTTGCTGAAGAGTGCAGTTTATCCAAGCTGGTGAACAGCAGAGCATCATTACTCTTTAAATCAGTTTAAAAAATGTCTGTCACTGGAATGTTCCTGAATAATAACTTCTTATTGTAAGTTAGTGTATCAACTTTTGATTCTTTGGGGACTTAAGTCAGGCAAAGTCTTGCTGATAGAGAGAAGTGTATATTTATTCAGCGTTCACCCTAAATTCCCTGCAGCTACAGCCAATACCAGCTGTCAATGAACATGATTTTCTTGAATTACTGCCTTTGACAGTTTGTCATGTAAGCTCTAGAAAGAAAACAATGTGTATACACAGAACAAGCTCTCCCCACTCTCTGCACAGGTGTGTGCTGGCTGGCAAGGCTGCTTTATGACAAATATTGAATCAACAGTATGAAATATTTAATGAGATTAAAAATCATACTGTTGATAAAACAGCTTAACAGAACGAAAACAGATGTGAGTCTGCAGTGTCACAAAGTGCCACTGGTTCTCTCTCACCTTCATCTTGCACCCTAAGCAGTGCAAAGGAAGGGACAGTCATTAAAAAGACCCATTAATGTCATTCTTCAATATGTAAAAAGTCTCAAGCAAAAAGGCCCTTGATGATGCCCAAATATCACAGGAAAAGCTATCTTATATCCACAGAGAAGGAAGGTGAGAATTGCTTTTCACCCCCAGCTATGTGCTGTAAAAGCAGCCACTGTGCACAGGAAGAATGGGTAAGTTTTCCTCAGAATGGCAGAAAGAATAAAATACTTGATCACTTTATATTCTTATGCAAAGAAATCAGTTTTAAATCCTCGATGATGAAGACTTCTTGGGAAACAATCTTTCTAAAGCTGTTAATATTTTCATAAGATGAAAGAGTAACCAAAACCAGTTTGGGGGACTTTGCAACAAAATAAACTGCTGCTAGAAGAGTGGTGATTAAAACATAGTATAAGTAATAAAACATACATATCTATCCAATCCACAGGGAGTCTTTTCTTCATAAGAAGAATTGAAACAAGTAATATTTAAATCCTGCAAAAAAGAACTGTGATAACATATTCATCCTGAATCATGAGAAATTCCATTTTAAGTCTGAAAACCATTTTCTACTAGTGGAAGCTAAACCAGAAAACTTTCTGCCTGCTCCACTGGTAGCAATAAAGTCAAGCAGCACCGCTGGTCCCATGAGAATCCAGCTGTGAGCCCGCCCACCAGGCCTGATGGCTGCAATGCCACATGGCCTTTGCTTAGCCTGCAGCCCCGTCTCCCTGTCCTTGCACACAAAAATTAACATCCTGGGATGTTCACACCCTGTGTAAGAGATGCTGACAATGTCTGAGAAACCCAGAGAATCTTTGCCTAAGAGGAGGTTTAACTAACCAGGAGTTAAGCTGTGGAATGATAAATGCTCGGTGCAGTTCTGTTTCAAGAGGTGATATTCAGTTCACAGACGTTTTCTTTGTAACTATTTCCTAAAATAGACATGGTTTATTTTACTTTCCCCCCACCCCCCTTTTTTTTTTTCCTGTGGTTTAATGATTGGCATTTTTCCTATACACATAGGAAGAAAAAGAAAAAGTCAGACTCAAATTTAAACTTTAATAACACACCCCCCCCCCCCCCCATTTGTTTGGACTTGGTATTGTGGGGTTTTTTTCTTATTACACTTTCCCCTGTTAAACTGATAACATTATCTGGAACAAACAAACAAATATGAATGAGATGGTACCCACTCCAAATGTTTCTCCCCTTACTGTAGCATTTTAATGGATAAAACAGGTTTGTAAGCCAGATTTTATGCTCTCAGTTTAATCATACTCTTCAAGCATAAACTTAGATAAAGAGCTTGACTGTTTCTCTTTAAAACACATACTTGAACACAGTGATCTTGCAGCCGTAATTTATTTTACATTTAACTTTAAATTCTACTTTTATTTCATGAGGGGTCATACTCAGCCAACTAAAACCACTTATGAAGTGTGATAGAAAGGATCTCTGGTGGTATCACATGAAAGCTTCCAGAGCCATGCAGTCATTTCCCAGTCTGCTTAAGTAAATTCCCTTGAATTTATTCTGTAAATTTGCTTAAGTAATTTACTTTCAGAAGTAAACTGTCTAAATTTATATTGTTCAAAATTATTCCATGGAATTCATTGGAGACACAGTAGTCTAGAAGAAAACAGATTTAACCCACTGCTGCCACGCTCACACATAACTGGAATAATCCATTCAGCCATTCCTTAATATTAAACTTACCCATTAATTAAAAGCCAGAAGAGAAATTATATTCTCAAAGTCATAGTTATCAGAGGCAAGTAGTTTTTCTGTCAAATTCAATGTATATGTCACTTCAGCAGAGCTGCACACATTCTACTCAACTCTTCCCAACAGACAATTATTCCATGTAATTCTATCTACACTATACCTCTTATAATATAACTTATAACTCAGTTTATTGGACAGGATTCAAGATCATGCTCTCTGCACTTTCAGAAATACTTCCCCTCTTAAAATTCTCAGAAGTTTCACTATAAATGTATTTACATGTATTCATGGACTGATTTCAAACAACACTGAGCTACTTTTTCAATGTTATTACAATAGGATGTTTGCCCTTCTGCAAGGATTTTAAATATAAATAAACAAATAAATTAAAAAGAAACAAATAAAACCTCTAATAAAGCTCAAACCCACACACATACCCCAAAAAAACCTCGAAACTATCACAAAGCAACCCCAACGGCCCCTTGAACTTTGTTCTCATCACATTCTTGGGGATTCTGCTGGCTAAAGCAGAGAAAGAGATGGCTCATAAATGTTACATTTCTAGCTGATCCCAGTCATCTTCACAGTGAGAAATAAAAAAGCACAGGTTTGTTTAAGAGCCTCTAGTAAATCATCATAACTACAGCATGAGGAGGTACCTGGATAAATAAAGCAAAGTGTGTTTTGTAAATGTCTGTTCAAAACACAGGCCTGTAAGAAGCCACTAGGAACCTTTAGGAGTCCTTCATTTGAAACCCTGTCAGCAAAACAACACCCTTCACTTCTATACCTTAGAGATTTTTCATCTGTTTCCTGTCGCTTACTCCACCTTCATAAGGAAGAAAATCAACTGGCTTGAAACCAGCCATTGAAAGAAAAATAGGATAAAACATTTAGAAGAATATTGAAGAGATGTTTTCCAGGAAACATTTAAGAACTGAAATCTTCCCTTTCCGTTTCCATTGGGAGCTGTAAGTGGGTCATAGATGCTGCATTCCTTTTGCCAGCACTTCAGACTTTGAGTTTAAACCTCAACTCCATTCCACTGACAAGACAAAGGGATGCCTCTTTCTCCAAGAGCAAACAAAACCAGTTATTATTCCAGTTTCTTGCTGGAATGTGCTAACTTGGTGCAATTGAAACACCTTACTGAAATTGATCTCTTTTATATAAACTTTTCTCCAAGTTTTCTCAGATTGAGAAATAAGAGGCAAAAAATTTGACAAACTCAGAAAACTCTGCTCTCTAGAAAGGGCAGTTCACACTAAAACACAGATTTGAACCCTTTCCACTCCTACCCAGGAGATGCTCTGCCCATTATACTTGCACCTGCCCTTGCAGGAATTCCTTCTGTGGGTTTATTCATTCAAAACCCCTCAGTTACCTCAGTGTGGATTAAGACCAAAAGCAAAAACCACAAGTGAATTCTTGTTTTTGAGCACTCTAATGAGAAAGCAGCAATTTGTCCCACTCTGTTGCAGACTGTGCAGACCTAAAGCTGTACTTGCCACTTCACCTTCTTCTTCAACATGTGCATTAATCAGCCTCTTGCAGTGAGAGAAACAGAAGTTCCTAAGAGTTGGAAAACCATTATATTGTAACCACAAATGCCACCTAAATTGCTACTAAAAATGCCCCTGAAAACGATGAGAGGAATACAAAGAAGTCACAAGAGGCACCCAAGTTTTGACTGTGACCTAAACTGGTAGTTTCCATTTCACTTACCAATTTGTGGGTGAGCTGGATGGTAATGAGAGGAGATCCTGACAGATTGTGGGACAACTTGGGTAGAGGTTCCACTTTGATAGAGATGAGATAACTGGTTGCTGAGATCATATAACCTTTGTAGGCAGCAGCTTCAGCAATCCTTGGAAAGAAGCAAATATATTAAGGAAGAACAACAATTTTTTTTTAGTTTGTCCACAACAAAGGAACACAAGACCTCCTTTTTCCATTCAAATCAGTTCATTTTTATAGGGGAGTAAGATTTGGCCCCAGAAGATCCTACAGGATTAGAAGCCATAGTTACAAACTACAGGGAACAGCTCTGGGCACCTGGAGACTTGACATCATAAATATTCCTTCACTCTGCTCCCCTTTTGCAAAGGTCTACAAGCCTTGCTGAAAGTGCTTTAGATAATTAGAGAGAATCTTATGAAGGGCTCTAAAAACTCCCTCAGCAAAGTGACCTGAGGAGGAAACTCAGAGGGCTGTCTGATTAAACATATCAGTGTGTAAGACACAATAGGATGCATATAAACATATACATAAGAATATATTTAGAAGTAATTTAAAGCTTTACTTTGAAAAACTGATTATGTTCATGTAGGTTTGTTAGAGAGTAAGTCAGGTCACAATATAGAGAGCTGAATTTGACTAAATATCCAATTGGTCCAGGTAATACTTTTCTTCTAGTCTGGAGTAATTTTGCATTTCATAAGAAGCCTTTTGTTCCTGCTTTCAGCTAAAACTTATGACATTGGCATTTTCACACATTTAGGAGTAACTGAGATCCATTTGGCTGCAGGGTAACATTTTTTACACTATCAGTAACAAACTGTGCAGGAGTAAAATGATCTCTGTCATCTACCTCTTGAGCGTGTGAATGAATGGTATTTACCATGAGAACTACAAACCACAGTGAATTAACCACCACCATGAGCTCCCAAACACAGCCCCCCACTGCAAAAAACCAGCTTGCAAAGCACATTAAAAGCCACCTTATTTACATTCCCCGCCCTGTTTGCAATGCTTCCTTATTTTTCTTTGAGGAAACAAGAGAAAAAGTCATGTCAGACATGTCAAAAAACCTTCCTCTGAGCTCCTTGGCAGGGTCAAATAGAACAGAACTCATTTAGCACAAGCCCAAGCAGCAGTCCTTAGCTCTGCCCTCAAAAACCCATGGGGAGCACAGATTACTCCTGCACCCAGTCACCAGCACATGAATGGAATTTGTTCATCTGAGGGCACAGTTTGCTGCTCTGATATGAAAAGTTTCAGTTTAGAGAAGGACTAATAATGTTAAAATTATCCTCCGCCCTTTTGAGATTTCTCCTACACGGGTTAACGGGAAGGATGTTTTTCCACAACCTTTATCTGCTGTTTTAACTTCAAAGAACTTGGTGAATTTTGAAGTGTGGGAAATCCTCATCCCAAGCAGGAAATAGTGTTCCTGTGCATGCACAAGCCTTTCTTCACTGTGGCCCTGGGTGTTACATGGCACATTTACACAAACTGCCTGTGAGCACATATGAGCTCAAAATACTTTTGTGTTTCAATTTTATTTGTTTTTTTCTTTTTTTTTTTTCAAAGATTCAAAAGTAACTCCTCTTAGAAACTGCTATTTATGTAGTCTGAAAATAGAAGTCATCTGCCTGTACAGCACAAAAGCTCTAAGAGTTCTGGTTTTGGTTTTCCACCACAAGAAACAAAACAATTGCCCTTGAGAAGAAAATGGACAGGCTTCAAATTACAGGTGTTCAAGTAGCCCATGCTAGAAGGAACGTTTAAAAAAGTTTTTAAAACAAACTACTCTGTGGAAAAAGTTGTTATTCTACTGAAAAGTAAGCAAAAAAAGTTATAATAGCAGAGGACCAAAAAGAAAAGCAAGCAAAAGTGCATACTTATTTTTAAAGCATTTTCTGAATACCTGGGGTTTGATTCCACAGAGGAAAAATCATTAAGCTAGAATTACCTTTTTAGATGCTGTTTTGGACAGACCTGCACCTACAATTTTATAGACATGATTTTGTAGTGCTTTACATGC
>JAWMRC010000034.1:14139418-14165032 GCA_035584755.1 Thripadectes ignobilis | reverse complement strand
TAAAATTAATGAAAATTATGACATGAGATGGGTCTGTAACTATGCAATATATGCACATTTGGACATGACAGAAAAGAGTTAGGACTGTCCTACCACAGGTTTTGTAGTGCTTGTCATCAGAGACCATGGAATTGTGGAAGAAAGCAAAACTTGCACACCTGGGGGAATAAAAACAAATGAAACTGTTAACAAACCTGACAATTATATATCAGATACATATTTATACATATATATATATCACCACTGCAGGCTGAATCAGTTCGAACTGGAAGCAACAGATTTGCTCTTCTGTGGGGTTTATGTGTCTGCAGTACTGTAGCTACATGTGCTTGTTTAAACATGTCATTTTGCAATTCTCTCATCAATTTTATTTCATCATCTTTACATAGATGAGCACTGCAGTAGTTTAAATCTTAAATACTCAAATCTTTGTTTGCAAACAGGAAATTTCAAGTGCTACAATTCAATTTTCAAAAGACAACTGTACAGTTAAAACATTGGCATCCATCTTTCTCCCACAACTCTCTCCCCAACATTCATACAAATTCTTTAGGGGAGTTTTTTTAAAAAAAAATTCTATGTTTTATCAGAAAAAAATAATCATCTATAGGCACTTCTGACAATTTCATGTAAGATTTTGTTTTATTTCTGTATATGTGATAAACTGGGAACAGATGGACACTGGAAAAAATGAGCTGATCTCCAAATGCTAATGTTTACTTATATCTTGAGTCTAAATTGTCAGAGTGCCAAACAAAATCACACCCACAAAGGCAAGCTCAGAAAGAGTTTTCCACGTTAGAAAATCAAAGCCAGTGGAAATCCTTCCTTTCTTTGCAGCAAATTAAGGCACCCAAAGCTGGTAGAAATGGCGGTTTGCTCAAGTCTTTGGGGCATTCCAGCTTTGCCTAAAACAAATAACAGGGCAAGGAGTCAAACACAACCTGCATTAGTAGTTTGGGCATGTCACAGATAATGTCTCTATGAGGTGTTTGTCAGTTGATATCAAACCCCAGTGAGGTCAGGATTAATCAGACAGGCTTTGCTAATCAATGCCCACTCCTAGCACTATAACCATTGAAAATTACCATATAAGCGTGCCATAAATGGTTTGTCAAGACAGAAAGAATAAACTTGATTCTGGATGGCTTCCAGTTGCTCCATTTTAATAATATTGATTCCTTTCTGTGCAAAGGGATTTATTAGTCATTTGTGATAGAGAAATAAAATTTTCTTCTCATCCACATCTTATCAAGAATTTATATTTTCCAGCAGTGCAATCATGTAGAGGGCATATATATAGACCATTCATATATATGTGTGTATATAATGCATTTATATATATAGGACATATTTCTCTCACAGATCCAAAAGGAACAGGATTATTCATCCAATTAAAAAACAGGCTGTCCTATTGAATTTCTTATGTCAAAGGACATAACCCCAATATCAACATTACTACAAGTCCTCCAAAGTCAATATATAGACAAGAATAACCTTTCATTACTATGTTGGTTGCTGTTGTTATAGCCATTGCTTCCTTAAGGATGTTCTAACTTCATACATTACGTTGGAAAGTTTATAAATCTGGTCAGTCTATCACTTGGAAGGAAAGGAAAAAAACTTAATACTCCACATTTCGTGGAAAGGGCCTTCCGTGATGCCTTGGTTGGTTGTTGGAGCGAAGATGGGAGAGTGGAGGGATCAGGGGGTGGTTCACAAGAGTTGAAGGGCTTAAAGAAAGTTCTCTCTGCATTTACACAAGCCATTCTTCTGTGACAGTGAAACAGGGCACACATATAGATGAATCAGGACAATTTGAAAATCTGCTACTCTTGAGTTTAGCAACACAGCATTCTTCTTGACTTACATTAATCAACGAGGGTGATTTATGGTAGCTTTGAGTTGGATGGTGTTATAGTAACCCTCAATTGTTGTGCAAGATGCAGCAGCCAAAGACAAAAGCATTTTTTCCAACATGACCAGAGCATCATAATTTTTTTTAAAAGTTTTTAAAGCTGTTTTCTGTATCAAATGACTACCAAATGAATACTCTCTCAATCAGAAGTTTTGGAGACTTTCAGAGGAATCACTTTTTAAAATAAAAAGGCTTTAATGTAAAAAATTTAAGCGATTCCTACAATCAAATAGATTCCTTCATTATATACCACGTAGAAGGTTTTCTTTTTCAGTGACTTCAATTCTACATAAACTAGTGATGTTTGATTGGTATAATCAGAACTGGAAGTCACAAACACACACATTCTCATTTCCAGATGCACATCAGAAGCTCTGTGTCATGAAAATGGTTCCCATGGGTTTGAAAGCACAAGAGTTATGGGTGTAACTGCTTTAGCTCTCAGGCACCCAGCAAGAACACATGAAAGTAGGGAAACTTCCAGCAAAGCCAAATGTTCCAGGTGCCCCACAGCTTTATTCCCAAGATGGATGTTTTCTAATTGCTATTCACACTAAATAGGAACAGCCTTTCCTATAGTGGAAAGTTTATTATAAAGATCCATAGAACCACTGACAGTGTTTACTGGCCAGACTTCTTTGTCCTAATTGATTTTCTATTACATTTCAGCTGATCTCTTTCCTTTTCGTTCCCAAGCAGTTAGTAAGTCTTTATCACTTCAGGTAAGGAGCCAAAATGCAAAATGAAAAGACAGCACATCCAAAGACAGCTGAATGTTTCAGTGACATTCATACCTGACTTTTCATGCCTCTGAAAGTTATGTTCAGTAGCTGAGAGACGTAAAACCAATGCAAATCCTGCACACTAAACATTTTTTCAGTCAGCCTCTTTCCGGATGATGAATTATAACAATGCAGATACTCACCAACAGCAGCTGTAAAGTACTGCTCAATTTCATGGGGGGTCAGTGCCCTCTCCCATATGATGAATTCATCAAATGCCCCATTCACGTAGCGCTTCGTTTGGTCCCCCTCTGTCCCAGTCAGGAGATTTGCACTGGGGTCTCCATAATCATAGAAAACCTTCCCATCTGGATCAGTTGTGTTTAGAGTTCCATTGACATAGACTTTCAGTCCTTCTCTTGATTTCCAAGTAAAGAGGATATGAGTCCAATAAGGACCTGCAAAACATTAAGAGTCACAGCAAAGTCCATGAATCAAACCCATTTAGAGTCTTTCCTGCTCAGCGTGTTTTTGCTGACTTGTGCAATGCTATGGAGCTGCATAGGAAGTGCTTAGAGTGAATTATGGAATGCTGATGTCGTATATATTAATCTTTATACCCATGGGGAAGCCCATACTTTGGCAGAATGCCTGTTAGCTTTTGTCTGAACTCGGGCTCGCTGCAGCTCCATAAATTACAGTTGCTAAGTTTTATTGGCCAAGGTTTGAGGTCTCGTCAATACTGTCTCAAAACTCAACTCAGCAAGAACAGCATAAAGACTGCAAGAACTGGAGAACAAGCAAATAGACTAATTAAAAGTTGTCACGGCTGCTTTGTTATGCTTGAGAGGCAGAAAACATCATATTAATTTCCACTTGGATTGGATAATCCGTAAATGTGTGAATTATTCTTACCATTTAGCAGTTTTTCTCTTAAAATAAGATTTTTAAACTGATTCATTAAGCTTCATAAATTCTGCTACTATGAGGTTAGAAAGTCCTATTTTAAAAATGTACAGGTAGGCAAATTAAGGCAAGACAATATTTATTGAAGGTCATTAGCATTACTAGAAGACCAGAATTTGTTCCAGTCACTAGGTATTGCTGCTCCCCAACAATACACAGTTTAGATAGATGCAGTAAGATATGTGATATACCAGAATGTTTATTAATACTATGGCATGGCATAGAAAACTTGACACTCAACAGATAACAACCTGATGAAAGCACTAAACACCCAGTTAGATAGTTACCAAATAAAGTCTTAATTTAGGAGGCAGCAGAGCACAGCCCACCAGTTTTAGAATATACTGAGAACTGTCAGGGATTAACCAGCATTCTTTGCTCATGTTTCCATCTAAACATGCATTCATCTCCTGATGTCAATAATAATTCCAGTTCAGAAACAACTGGAAGTTGGGTCCAAGGCCTGATACTGAATGCAAATGTTCTATAATAAAGTATCACTGGTTTTCAGTTTGTACTTTCTCTCTCCCCTCATCAAGAGAATTCTTAACCTCAGCGGTCTGTAACTATTTTTTACATTCTGTAACTATTTTTTATATATTGTCTTTCCTGACTCTGTGCTCTTACCTTTACACCTGTCTGAAAGCACAGAGCAGAATGTAACAAAGGAATTATTTATTTTCCTTTTTAAATTATAAATGTTACCTGGTGGACTGAAGCTTGCTTTCCACTTCATCATTGCGTTCCCACGGGTGTAAAATTCCACTGAGCCTTCACCTTCATTTGAGCAGATTTTGAAACCACTGGAAATTACTCGGCCACCAGAGGCAGGGGGAAACTTGGCCTGTTGGTCTTGAGTCTTCCAGAAAAAGGAGAATGTTACTCCTGGCAAAACAAGTGAGAGGAGACTTTAATAAAAAATAAAAATGAGAGCAATTAAAAATTTCCAATATACAGAATACAGACAGTGGGAATGCTTTTGAGGACAGATCATCTGCTAGTATAAACAAGGACAGGGTTTTTAAAATCAACAGTGCTCTAATAGTTTAAACCAAAGAACCATCTCCCCCTGAGCTTCACATCATGTGCTTGTCCCCAGGACACAGCAATAATCATTGTGACCTGAGGAGCTTCTCTCAGCTAAAATCAAAGGGTTTTGATCACCAAAAAGAAGTCTCTTCCTTACACATTTATACTTCCCTTCCCTTTGCCTTGACTCTCTATTCTCCTTACCCTTCCCACCTTCCTGTGATGATCCCCTTTTCTTTCTGTGATCTTTTCTTATTTTAAAACACCAATTCTTTATGTATCTCCCCATCCCCCACCAGCACCTGCTCCTTTTTTGGTGTTCACCAGATACCAGCACAGCCAGAAACAGGACATGGATCGTTTCCAAGCTACTGATGCACTAACTGGCTGCCCTTGCTTATCGAGCAGCATTCATTGCTAATCACACTTTA
This sequence comes from Thripadectes ignobilis, assembly GCA_035584755.1. NCBI lineage: Eukaryota > Metazoa > Chordata > Aves > Passeriformes > Furnariidae > Thripadectes > Thripadectes ignobilis. The sequence continues at coordinate 14,159,966 of JAWMRC010000034.1, read as the reverse complement.
ATTCTTTAAGTATGTTATTACATGTGTTTTCACACTTCAGCGCTCCAATAGCTCCTGAAAACAAAGAACCGATGTAAAAGAATGGAATAGCTATACATGCAGAGCCACAGACAAAATTCTGACGTCCCCACCCACACAAAAATAGAAGAATTCTGCCCAAATGCAAGGGCAATCCTGCAAGGGGGACATGTGAGTAAAATAATGCTGTTCAATTCACAGTAACTTTTACTATTATACTGTGGAATGGATGAGCTCTTCAGATTACCCATTAGTGAAGAAATATTATTTCCATCAGATAGTTGTTTCCTTGTTAAAAATTACCTCAAAATGCTTAACTGAAACCCAAGCAGCAAATCAAACGTCCCTCACACTCTGCTGGCTCTGCTGAAGAGGTTCTGCAGTCAAATACAATTTTAAAGAAAATGGCTTGACTAAACAGCTCCTAAAACTGTTCACCTCAGAATTTATAGCACCAAGTGCTAACAATAAAATTTGAGTTCCGAGCAGAATGAGGCAAAGTTTCTAAGTCCAGAAGTGGAAGATTGTTGGCCAGCAGGAACCACAGCGAGTTAAGGTGGCAATAACCGTGAGGATCACTGTATCTAAACCTCCTGCTCGAGGCAGGGCCAGCTCCAGAGACAGAGCTGGTTGCTCAGAGCTCAGCTGGGCTTTGAACATCACCCTGGATGCCTCTCTCTGTGCCAACCACCCCACTGCTTGGCCACCCACCCAGCAGAGAATCTTCACCTTGTGCCTCAGGTCTGCCCAGCGTTTCCTGCACTGTGATGTGGCTCTGCTGCCTGTCACACTTCCACTCTGCATCTCCAGGGTTGTGTAGCATCATCTGCCTCTACAGCCACCCATCGGGCAGGTGAAGGCAGCCCTTGGAATTCACATTTCTGCACGGTGTAAGGAAATGCCTCAGTGTCCCCTCCCCTGTCCTAATGCCAGAGTCATGGGCCAGACTCCCTCTGGCTTGTCAGCACCTCTTCTTTATCAGGGGACAGAAATGGGACACGGCACTTCAGACACGCTCTGTGAGTGCTGAACAGAGGGGAATAATCACTTCACTTCACCTGCTGACTGGGCTCTTTAAACATACACTCAAAATATCTGTCTGGCTGATTTTATAGTTAGCAGTTCTGAGGCACTCCAGGCACTATGAACTTTGCCAATTTGCTACCAGATAGACCAGGACAAGTTAATGAAGCCCTCGAACTACTGTGTACATTTCTTGTTAAATCCATAGATTTTTATGTGTTTCATAATTTCATGATTAAAGATAGAAAAGCCTCAGACAGTTCACTACAGTCATCAGAAATTTTCATACCTCTCCTACCTGAAACATAATTTTTTTATATTTCACATATTCTTTTGATCACATTAACTTAGCAGAAAAGCTAAAATTTATTGCAGAATAAATAATTTAACTAAGTTGTATTTTCCTGTCTAACCGAGCGTTTTGTTCATCCTCATGCCAACACCCATCAGTTTGTATGATCTACATACCATTCCTTTTATGCTTTATACAGGATAAAATAATCACCATGGAAAGGATAAACAATTATCACTGGCCTCCTAGAAGGCCATCAGTAAATGAACACCATCAACCCCAGTTTGCTCAGTCTTGATGGAAGTGGGTTTAAAGCCCTAAATGCTGTGAACTTCCAGCTGAAGGATTTGAGGTCTCTTGTAAGCAAGTTGCAAAATCTTCATCAGCAGGTAAGTCTGAGTTCCTATTTCAGCTTCTTTCCCACACCAGTAACAGGCTGAAATGTTGATCCACCCTCTTTCCAGACAGCCTTGGATGTGCCTGGTACCTGCACAGCACCCTTCACCCCCAGGTGACAGGGCCACCAAGCCTGACCACGTTCCTCTGTTCACGGCATTCCGCTTTCAAAGCCTCTCACAACCTTTTTCCAGCACTTCAGTCAAATTCTGAAAGGTGAGGGTGCTGCTGTTCCTTCTTTACAGGCTGGGAGATGCAGTTTAAATGACAGCGACACTAAATTTTGCATCATGTCTGTTCACCCCATCTTAGACCACCTATCCAGTTGGACTGTCCTGGAGCTACTGATCAACCTGTACTTTGGATTAGGAAATTCCAAAACTAAAAATAAAAACTAAAATCAGGCACACAATAAATGCAAAGCTTTATGAAACTCTCTGTTGTACATAGGGCTGCTTTTTTAAAAAAGTTTTTATTTCAACTTCACGTGTGTTGGCTAAATCCTCCTTGTCCTAATGTGTTCAAACTAAAAATTAAGAGAACATTCTCTTGTCTCTTTCACAAATGTTTCTTTTGACTGAAAATGCCACTTCAATGAGCCCAAAACTGCTCACAGAAAACCATTGTTTAAGAATAACTTGGGAAAGAGCAAGGCGGGGGAAGAATGTTTCCACTTTTCAAAAGCAAGTAGAATTTGTTTTCTCAAGTAAAAATAACAGCCCTGAAACGTTATGAAATTTAACTTATGAAAGAAAAATCCCACTATTTTTTCCTAGGTTGTAGTATTTCCTCTGGACAGATCCCAAGACCATTTCATTCCCTGGTTAAGTGTACTTAACACCAGTTTCAAATAAACACACCAGCTCATCAAGGCATGTTTAAGCAACCACAGGCTGGAATAAAATTACCCCTTATCCTTGCCACAGGTGTATTTGACTGGACAAAAAACCAAAGACACACTCTTTAGACAAAAGACTGTTGGATGTTTCTCCTTTTTTTAATTAAACCCTGCTACAGTCATTTAGTATTTATTGTTTATATGATCTCTTCACATTTTATCTGCTGAGATCCTGGGAGTGCTCAGGTACTATAAAAATAATGTATCCTGATTATGTTATATTATAGATATTCAAACAATGACTTCCTGATGATTTTTCTTTCCTAGTGGCATGAAAAAAAAGTGTGAAAAGATGCAGCATATATCAGAAAATATACCTACAGTAGGATAATACTTTTGCTAATACTCTCAGGTAACAGCCATGTACCATCTGCTCTCTGAGTGTCTCCTACTTTCTTAAAAAGTTCATACACAGCTCTTGTTTTAGGAACTCAAAGAAAAGTAATTCTATTTCCAGCAATGTTGTCCATTTGAAGGACGGCCTAAATCAATAAAAGCAAGAAAATTCAATATTAACAACGTTGCTTAAGTTTAGGGACTGCTGGAGTTTAGAGAGAGCCATATGAGCATAAATGGATTCCATGACACCACAAACCTAAGATTTTGTTATCTCTAGAGATGAATCTAAAAATCCCAACCCATTCCTGCTAAAAGGCCACACTGCATTTGTCTCCTAGATTTGAAACCTGTGGTACAACTTCATTTGTCAAGCTGCTGTTCTTGCAGGAATTAATTAATCTTGGTGCCACCAGCAAGATTTTGGACACTAAGTTCATCTCTGGTTTTGTTTGAATTAATTACACCGTAAAATGTTTCTCTGAGGAGTAGGTTCTAATTTAAATTGCAGTTAGGAAAGGCGGAATTTTCAGCAAGCAACACTCAATTGTTTTAAAAGTCTATAAAGTGTCAAGCTGGATTTTTAGATTTCATTCCAATGAGGAAAGAAACAACGATTACAGAATCCCACAATTTGACAGCAAAATAAATGTAAACAATAATTAATGGATTTGCTCACCTTCAGGTCCACAAACTTCTGGGTTACTAATGCAAGAATTCTGATAACTTCCAAAGAAGAGAAAGGTAACTCCTTTCTCTTCAGTGACGTAAATTCCTTTGTTCACCATTCCTTCTACAATATCTAAAGGAAAAGCGAAATAGAGCTTAACACTTATACAAATCAAAACTTTCCTGTAAACATGATTTTAACAGGCTCTTACACCTCAGATGTTTAGCTTCTCCCAAGTAAATGTTTGCTTTTGTTATTTTTGTTTGAGTTTGTAGGTGGTTTGTTATTGTAGTTTTTTAAGGAAACATCCAGATCTCTTATTTCAAGTTTGTAAAGTGTTATATTTATATCCATCACTCAGCTCTGTGACTAACTAAGACTGTTTGACAGAACACATACACCCAAAAATGATTATTTTAAAGTAATCTGGATAAACCTTATGCTTTCCAGAATTCTGAATACCAGACACATCCCAAAGGGGTCTTATGTTAAGCTGAGTTAGTGAAGAAACTCTTTAATCAATTAAAGCTGTAACAGAATAGGGTTGGGGTTTGGGGATTTGTTTTTAATTTTTGAAAGGGAAAATTTGGGATCAAAACACACTTTTTATAAAAAAAAATAGGTCAATGAAATACACTTGACAAGCTAAAAAGACAGAAATATATCTCCTTTCCAGACATCTTTGGTGTGGCACCCTTGGCATTTGGAAAAGCTATTTCTTCATCTACCATGGACAATAACCTGTGACTTCCTTGGGTTCCCTCCGAAAGAAAAGCTCTGGGATTCATCTCCTACCAGATGAACTCTTTTAATACTAAACACAATGATGCTTATTTATTACAGGAAACCTCCCTAAGGTCTGAGAGTGCAGCTGACAGATGATGATGGGAAGCTCATCTCCTTTGTCCCAAGCTAAAAGAGGGACTGCTTTTAGCAATGGAGACAGTAGGAAATCACAATTAAAACATATCAGTTTTTAGGTGTCTGTCCCCTCCCTTTGAGGAAGAAATCATCAAGTCCTGCCTCTGACCAACAGACAAAAATTTAGTTTCTTTTAAAAATGTGAGTGTGTACTATGGAGCAAAGCATTTCTGAGTTCTTCTTGGGGCACTTACATTATAAATTAATCTAGCCAGAATAAATCCCATTTCTGTTTCCATAGAATTTCTTTGCCATTGATGTCACTCTTTATAATGTTCATATTGAGCATATTTTATTATGTGAGAACTATGCAAATGGTCTATAAAGCAGATAAGAAAGGACTGAAAGGAATTAGGGTCATTTGAAGTTCATTATTAATAGAGTTCACATTTGCCAGCATACTTTTACTGTTAGAGTGTAAAAAAATAGTGGGTTTAGTATTCCAATATAAAATTCTTAGTATCTGAGCAGCCCAAATGACAGTTTTACCATTTCCATCCTTCTCCTTAGGTCAGATTTTCCAACAACTTGATGTGAGTTAATACCTCAGCATAAAGTGGACAAGAGGTCATATTTCAATTGCACCCACGCAGTATAAATGCTAGGGACTCAAATTAAGTGACTTTAATCTCATGCTGCTGTAGATGGAACTAGTTTCCAGTCTGTCAGGTTCCTGCCTGGTGAGCTGTCATTTGCTGTTCTTTCTTTTATCTCCAAGTGTGTTGATATTTAAAAATAAAATAAAAAAAAAAATCAATAAATGGACATATATATGCAGGTTTTTACTTCTCTGGGGTTTTTTTTTAAGAACATCATGTGAATCAAAGTTGTCTTGCAGGCTCTGCACAGTTGCTTGCATCTGTCTGTCTTAATGTGTCCTCTAAAAAATACTATGAAACAATGAAAAAATGGAGTTTCAGCCTTGAAAGACATTAAAGAAATCAACCTATTTATTCTTATATGTCCCTTTTAAGCCTAATAGATTTTTTTTTAGGTTTTGGAGGACTGCTTGGGCCCATTCTTCTCTCCTAATAATTCAGAGTAACCCAGGTGACATTGCAGGAGTGCTTTACCAACCATGTGTGACAACATAAACAGACTTTTGCCACACGGCCACTTGAACCGAGCCTCAGCATTAACTTTGAATCCAATGTTACAAGAACCATCCAAGCTTGACAAATGCAGAACAAAAAAAAATCACGTAAATCCTCACCTACAGTTGCAGAGAAGTTAGAGTAGGCAGAGTCATTGGTATATACAAAGGTAGAGTTATGGGAAGGAAGCACAGTGAAGTTGTGGATTCTTAGAGCTGGGTGGAACAACAAAAGAAAATAAGCAAATAAGCAAAACAATGAATCAACACAACAATGAATCAGTAATGAATTGACCAGTTCATATCTCTCAACTTAGCGCAGCTCACAGATGTTGATCAGTGGCCTTAAAATGATCACCAACCACTTCTCCCCAGCGTTTTTTACCTGCACAAGTGAAGCAAAACCAGTATCACCACAAAAGGATTTTCTTCACATTTACTGAGAAGAAAAAACTATTAAAAAATACACCCCGGCTGGTAAGGAACTCTGCATGCGTAATAAAAATCATTTTACTGGTGCAAAAGTTCTGGGCAATTCAAGTCCCGTGCCCAGTTTTGGGCTCCCCAGTATGAGAGAGACATGGACATACTGGAGCATGTCCAGGGAAAGGCTGAGAATGCTGGGACTGCTCAGCCTGGAGAACTGAGGGCTCAGGGATCTATCTTATCAATGTGTAAAAATGCTCAGTGGGAGATGCAAAGATAGTGCCAGACTCTCTTTATTTATACCCAGTGAACAGATAAGAGGCAATGGGCACAAAATAAAATACAAGAAATTCCATATAAGATAAGAAAAGTCCCAATATTTTTATGTCTGGCAATAAAATTTTATTCTAGTTTTTTTTTCTTATTTTGATAATTTAACAGTATCTTGCACACTGTAATTTTTTTACCTTGGGCAGACAAATAAAGCTTGATAGAAAACCATGAAGGTAAATGGAGAGACATTGATTTCGGATTTAGACCAACTGAGCTCAGAGAACAAAGAGACAAATGCTCTTAAGAAAAGAAAAATACACACAAAAACCTCAAGATAAAAATGCATAGAAAACAAGGCATCCGATGAAAAACCTGAATATGGCCACTCTTTTTTTATTTGCTGTATTTTGAGCTGATTGTTTCCCTTCAATTGCTTCTACTGCTGAGATAACCAATAAATAATTTGCTGACACACTCTCACAACACAAATGCATTGAGAGATATAAATCTGGCTTCATGCACAATGACTTCAACAAATAAAATGGATTAACATGACGGACAGATTATGATGCTTCAAGGATTTAAGAGGAGAAACATGGAATGAAAATAATTGCATGATATGATGAGTGGAAAAACAAGAAAGACTCCAGCAATAAACAGAAGAGTTGTGTAATCAGAATGGTATCAAAAACAAGCAAACTGTCACCTGCAGTAGATTACAATAATAAAAAAAACCTTTTCTTGCATATCAGAGTCAAATATCAGACAGATACATAAAAGCTCTGCTGGAGGCAGTCGGGATCATCTCTGTGTCTTACCAGACAGAATAGAAGGAACTGAGAATAATTTGAGCTACCCACTACAAAATTAAGGGAAGAACTCAGCATTGCCAGAATTGCACTGCAGAGAGAAAGACTTGCCTACTGGCATCCTCTGCAATTAATTGCAGGACAAAGTCCTCCCCATTTTTTCAGCAAAGTCATGCAGCTGGCTCATTTATGAAGCTCTTTAACACTGTGTCATAACAGGAGTCAAAAGAGAGTGCTCTTGTGACCCGGTCCCATTCCTGTAAGTGAAGGTTTGTAGGATCAGGGACTTCATCTGTTCTGCTTTATCTCTTCCAAGATACCACTATTAAAAAGATTTCCAAATGCCACTAAAAAGACTTCTGAATTTCACTGAAATAATGTCATTTCACAAAATTTGGAAAACAATCTAACATTTATTGTCATTTTCCCAAGAGCTATATTTTCTATTTACCATTTTCAAAGCACTTTCAAAACAACTTTGTTGTAATAAGATTGACAAAGCAGTGCTAGATATGGACACATTACCTTTTTTGAAACTACATTAAACAGTGTCAGAAAATTACTTTAACACAGTGTTAGAGAACTCATATGGTAACTTTTTATAAGCCAAATTATTATTCTATTGAAGTCAATAAGAATGCTGTCATCAGCTTCTAATGGAAGCAGAATATTGCCCAGATACATTTCTGCTTAGCCAATTCCATTCCTTTCAGAAATTTTGTGGAAAGATAGGTCAGAGTTTAACCTTAAAATACCTGAACACCTCTGCAATAAAAAGGCTTGGATATTTATGGATCTTTTTCCCCCACATAGAACCAGAGATTGATATTGCCATTTTTGTGTAATAAATAGCACAGGGACCAAAGAGCTGAGCATGCAGGGAGGAGCACTGGGGATACACCAGCACAGCTTGGAATTGGCTGCAGTGTCAGAGGAGAAAAAACACTTCCTGGGAAAATTACAAAGGGACCTTGGAGTCTCAGAAGGAGGCAGAGCACAGCTGAACATTTCATCCGAAAGGAATGGCCCTGCAAGGCTGTAACTCTGCCCTGGGACACGGGGCTTCTGTCGAGGCTCCATTAATTACATCACCCACAGAGCCCTGGGAAGCCCCACACCCCCTTCTTGGGCCTGATGGGAAGCAGCAGGACCAGAAAATTGCTGAATGCAAGCAGACTGCCCTTTAATAGCATTCCCTCTGGGACCCTGCAGTGCTCACAGCTGACTCTCTCAAATCAGTGAGTTTTGCCTTAACAAGTCTCTCTTGATTTTGCCTGATTTGGAAAAAAAAAAATGGAATTAATACAAACTAATGCTGCAATATGACTTTTAAGGAAATACCCAAAAGAAGATCAAAATGAGTCAGAAGCATCCAGGTAAGAGCTTGCACTTCTCTTTCTATAGATATTACAGGGAATTTTCAAAGGTGCATGAGAAACTCAGGCACTCAACTCCTTCCAAAATCAAAAAGGAGAGATCTTCACAGCTGGCATAGGCAAAGATCTCAGCCACTGAGTGGATTAGTGCATGCTATGCACGTACCAAACCAACTAATAACAAGTGATTTCAATGACTCTTTGGATCATAAACCTTTTCTCTTTATAACTTTAACAATGCGTAGACAGCCCATAAAACCTCTGAGAATACTCTATAAAAATCAGTTCACAAATACAGTACCATTTGGACATCAGAACACTGCAAAAACAATAACTGAGGAAAAAAAAAAATCTCAGCTGCTGTGGCACAGAAGCCAGACCCTTTCTTTCCTCCTGCTCCTCTTCTACTTACAGACTGCCACAAATACTTATGTTATTGCCATTGTCAGTGAAGCCTTTGTCTATCTCCGTTCGTACCCCGAAACTCATGAATTCCATCCACGTCTTCCAATGGCCAGTAATGGGAAGCTGATGCGAGAACTTTGAACCCTTACAAGAAACACAGTTGAAAAGATTATTAAAGAAAGGACCGGCAAGGAATGTAACAAGTCTCCACAGAAAATAACAATAAAGGAGGTCAGTAAGTTAAATAAATGAAAACATTGTATGTAAATCAAACATGGCACATAAATGAGATCATAAATCAAAACAGCAGAGTAGATAAAAGCCATCTAATCAACCACTGCAGAAAACCTGTTTCAAAACACAACTGATTTTGCTTTCAATTGCACTTAAAATGTGCAACAATCTCTGACTAAATCCCTGCTCATAACCAGCAGCATCCACTGAAGCAACAGCCGAGGAGTCATTCTGGAGTAATTTCAAGATTTTCCTGGGATTTCAAGCCCATGGAGGATAGTACAAAGCACTGAGACAGGAATGCATGGGGGAACATTCGGTCCCTATAGCAAACTATGGCTGGTGCTGCCTCCTCCAGAGGTCACTCGGCTCTCTGCAGCTCCAGGGAGCAGGAGAAGCAGCCAGAGAGTTCCCAGGGATATCACCCTCTCATCTAAATCCACTGGAAAGCCAGGGCAGCACCTTCCGGTGATACTGATCCACGCTCTTCTTCACCTTTGGTTTTCTGTGGAGAGACACCAGGGAGGCAGAGGAAGGAGCAGGAAGGTGGCTGAGAGCAAAGGTGGCTGCACAGAGCCCAGCCTTGCTGGTGTCTCCAGCCAGCTCTCACCTTAGCAGTCACACAGCAGGGCTTCCTTTCATAGAAGGAATTCCATTTCCCTTGAGAAGACCTTCCAAAATATTAAACACCATATGGAAGGGCGCTCACTCCTCCCTACATGGCATTAGCTATTCCTTCAGAACCTTCTGCGCTGCACCAAAACCAGAACAACTCTTTGTGGCTGCTGAGAACATTTTGTTTTCCTAAATGGCCTCCTTAGCAACAGGTGGATGAGCTGACAAAGGCAAAACATCTGCTGGTTTCCATTGGCACTTTTATCTGCACAGTTGGACTGACTGTTTGAACAGATTTCAGGAGATGCGATTACTTAAACTTAGTCAGAAGCAGGCTGCCCAAAACAACCAAATTTTGTGTTAAGATAACACTCCTATTTTAAGAGTAGAGCACTAACAATGTAGGAAAACATGAACTGTAATTTCTTGTTACCTTGTTAGCTGCAAGAAATCCTTTATTCTCAAAACAATTAATTCAACCAGCTGCTCTGAAATACATTCATAATCTCCCATATCTAAGAAAGTTTCAGAAGGTTGATAAGGATAAACAGAAATGTTACTGTGAGTGCAAATGAGAATGATGTTTCCTCCACCACTGTGCCACATCATCCAATTAGTTTGACTTAATCTTTTCTTTGGAGGCAGAGCAGAGAGAACACGATTGTTGACAGGGACAGAGAGAGTAAGTATTTACATTATACCATATCTGTAGTCCTCTGTCCTACAAAAATTTGTTGATCTTGTGCAATCTTTTGAGATCCTGAGGTGTGAAGCTGATCGAGAGAAAGTTGTTAAACCACTCCAGCTGTCATACACCACAGAGAAAGCTCCCCACGCCTAATATGCAAATTAAAACAATCACAAGCAGCATCCGTTGACATTTGCAGATTATTGCACACCTTTCTTGACTCTTGAGATCCAAACAGCTTGCCTATTTGATAATTATTCTATCATGTTAATGTCCTGGATGTAAAAGGATTTCTTTATCACAGATATGAAGCTGAAAAACTTTTATTTGCATCCTTGAACCGCCTAAGGCACACCGAGGGGAGCAGTTTGAAGGGCTCCACACTCACAGTATCGTTTCTGAGGTGTGACACAGACTGAATCCTAAGATTTACTGGGGTTTCTATGTCTTCAAAGTTGATAGAATTGCTAAACATCACAACAAACAATTGCAGACCTGAGGAAACAGAGCTAAAACAAGTTCTGCATCTTGTGAGGATACGCGAACTCCTCAGACTTGCTTCCAAACTCAACTATACCAAAGATATCTAACAAATGATTCATAATTGAGCAGGATCTATTATTAGCTCACCTAACTAAATGTTTGCAGTTGTCATAGAGGTTTTCCCCCAGAGAGGGTGCAGGAGCATAAATAGATAAGATGGGGATGTATTTAGAGAAATGGATGAGATTCTATGGCTACACATTTCCTTTGACTATTTGGAAGACACAGAAAAAAGGCAAAACTGCTAGTGAAAGGACAAAGATACTGCCAGCATAAGAGAATAGTGACACAGAATAAGCACATCCTAAACCCAATCTAAAAATTCCAAGCAACCCAAACTCAAGTGAGCTGAGAATTGCAAAGCACACCGAGGTAACGGGACATAGGAACAAGATGTTGTGCATTTACACAAGGTAAGTCTGGGTATGTGCTTAGTGCTATCTTCAGAGAACATATTCTGTGCTGCAAAAGAAATGAAAATTATAAATTGCTGTGGTAGTAAGACCATGCACATCAGCTACCTGAACTAATATACCTCCATCTGACTTTCATCAAACTCCCAGTTCCATTTTGCAGAGTGCAGAACATGCCTGCTGGTTCACAGTGTGCTTATATGCAAATATCACTTGCTTCCATTAACATCTCCCTTTTGTATTAGTAAACAAAAAAGGATTTAAGTTGAGAGATGTGGTAGGAAAAAAAGAAAATTAGAAAAAGAGAAAAGTAAGCTCCTGGGAGAAAATTACCTGATGCCAAAAAATGTGTCACAACATGGCACAAGCATTTTAGTGGCAGTAGTAGCAGCATCACAACAAAGGCACTGCCATGGCTGGCATCAAACTCCTAAGGAGAAGCAATATTCTGGAGAACTTACATTTAAAAGCTGTGAAAATGGACCCAAAAAACTGGAAGGGAAATACATACACAGCAGCAAAAAAATTGCCTAGAGCCACGCAGCATGTTGGTGGCTTTCCCAGCTCCCAGTTCTGAGCTATACAAAGCCATACTCTTACCCCACTTCCAGACCTCTGGAAACAAATACCTGTTGCTTTGAATGCCATATCCTTCCCACAGGGAACTACACTGTCTAGAACAGAAACACAGGACTTTTTTGCAGCCTGGTTCAAAACCAAAAGCATTTGCTTGCAAAGATGTTTCACACACACGCTGTTCTCCCAAGTCTGTGCTGTGTAACTTGCCCCCTTATTGCAGCAGGTTTTTCCCCCCCATTGTTCCATCAGGCAGAAGCCAGTGATCCTCGTCTATAGGAAATGGGATTCTTTTTTTTTTGTTTTTTGAGCAAAGGTGGAACAAAAGAAACTAATCAGGCCGAAGCTACTGCACCAGCAGACAACATGGCATTCCCACATATCTCTGTGTTTTACTTGAAAATAATTACATATGGGTAAAACCAAAAAGCACAAAGCAATACATGAATTGGTAAAGCAGTAAAATTGTACTTGTACACCACCATGAGGCTTGAGGTTAAACTATTTATATAAACAGAGGAATTCTGCAGTTACACACAGACCCCAAATCATCTTTGAATAAGTTTTTTCTACATTGAAAACAGATGAGAGATCCTTAATATGTTCTGCAACTGATTTAAACTGAAGAGTGGAGGCTGGGAGGAGGGTAGATGACTTGAAGCCATGCCAAAGTACTGCAAATTATACAAACTGGAATATCTAACTATAAATCATTGAATTGAAAATGCTGGACACCAAGAAAAAAAAAGGAAAATAGTCTGTGTAGAGGTCTGATTCAGAAAAACACACTCAAAAAGTAATAACAATTGTATATAAGATTTGTCCACATATCAAATACAAGGCATTTTTCTCCAAACATATTTCTACTCAGAATATTCAGTAGGTAGGTTACTGAATTTAAAATGACTGGCACAGGCTGATACTTTAGATTATTGCATTTTTAACACAGAGCTGACATTCAAATGTAGGATCACAGTTGCTTTGGAGGTACTAAGAATAAAAAACACAAACCGAAAAAGCAAATAAATATTTCAGCACATTGCCATAAAATGTAAATAGCTCATTCCTTACCTGGGTGTTTGGGTAGCTGGGAATAGTTTCCATACACCTGCACAGAAAATATTACACAGTGAGGCAAAACTTGCTAAGAAGAATCCAAGCATATCTCAGTACTGACCATATTCAGAACATTACCTGGTATTTTTGCTGAAATAAAATCAGCAAAGAATAGTGACAACAGAGCAGCGATAATAAACTTTCCATGGTCTATTTCAGGTTAAAAGTACAACTGAAATCAAATCCCTGTCAGATTTCAATCATAAGTTTTCCTTTGCTACTTTCGGTATTAAGAAGGTCATTTTCCATGCAGGTTCAAAAAGTCCGTTCCTTCGGTGATGGCAAAATATCCTTCCAGACCCTTTAAGTAGTATTTTCTTGCTTCACACTTTGATATCTTCATTTAACTCTAAATAAATTCCCGTGATTGGAGGAAAACTCAAAGAAATGTGCATCAAATCCGAAAGCTGTACTGTTCCACGGAAAGAAGGCAAGTGTTTTCTGTTACAATCTGTGCCAAAAAGCAAAGATCTTGTTTTCAACTTTCTCCCTACGGTTGTCTTTTCCTTGCAATTACTTTCCCGTTGTCAGGGATCCGGAGCCAGTTGGAGTTTTGCTCGCAAGAAAATGCACTTCCTTCTAGCACATGGGGCGGAAAACTCTCCCTCTTCCCTGGGAGAGGGAGCTGAAAAGAGCTGCAACCTCCTCTCTTGGCCAGCTCACGTTTGCACCTCCATCCCAGATCTTTTTGGGTGGAGAGCGAGCCTGGGTGATGTCATGCTTTCTTCTCCAACTTTGTCCCATTCTGGTACTCTATTTATATCCCGGGGCTGCCGTCTCTTCCCTGGGTCCTAACACCAGCCAGGCAGGAACAAGTGGAAAGGAGTCCATGTGCTTCAGCAAACACATAGCACAGGGGCTCCTGCTCTCAGCCATCTGCACCCTCACCGGGGAATCACAGCCAGGATTAGCAGCTCAGACCCTCAGGAAAAGCCAAACAGGAGTTTTTGAAAGAAAGCTGAGATCTATTTATTAAAGTAACAAACTGGACTTCAGTCCAAAATAAAATAAGCTTTAAAAAACCACTCGTTTAAATCACACGGCACTCCGAGGGATCAGCTTTACTATGTCTGTATCTAGGAGGGGAAACTGAGGCATTTGTTATTTCACTGACTTGCTCCAAGTTGTACAACATAACTAGTAAAAAAAACCTTATGAAAATACTGCTGTAGTTGCTACTTTACTTTTTTAATAAAAATAATTCCACGTAAGTATTTTTAGAAGAGTCTCCCAATTACACCCTGAACTCTCCCAATTACACTCTGAACTATGTCACAAACTGTAATCAGCATTTTACATGTAAAAGAAAAACAGCAGCTAGGACTTGCTGATATTTTTCATCTGTTTTGTTCTGCTACAGTAAAATCTTGTTTTCAGTTCTCTCCAAGGTCTCTATTTTTTTAGTGGTAACTAGATCCTTGCAAATGACTGGCAAGTAGATGGGACTCCAGGGTTTAAGGACTGAGGAGTCCAAAATTAAGTTTAGAAACCCCAAGGCATTCATACTAAATGAATGCTCCAATGTTACCAAAGTTTAATATTATGAAATTTCAGTATTGAAATAAAATGCGAATTTTGTTTGTAATCCTGATTTAGGACCTACAACAGAATAATTTTGAAAATTCTGAATTTCAGTTCCTACAAAAATTTAGCTTCCCATTTAGTGATAATCAGTCTGATTTTGCTTCTTGCCCTCCAGGCTTTTTCAGGCTTCTTCCCTCATTAGTGTTAGCCCCATTATCCTTGATATCCTGGAGGAAGAGGAGGAATTCTGCACCAGGTAGTGACAATGTAATAACATGTAGAGCCACCCTTAGAAATAACAGAGGGCTGCAAGTTAAGAATTCCGAGAAAAGCTCAAATGTAAAAAGAGAAAGACAGGAATTTGAAATATTTGCCAGGAGGGGCCTGTCAAGGGAAAGAATATGCTTACCAAAACAATTGTGAGAATCCAAGCAAACATGTTCACTGCCAAAAATTTTCTGCAGAACCAGCAAATTGCAAGCAGACATCGGAGATGATTTGCAGAAACAAATTCAGAATTTATTCCTGTGATCCCCTGGAAACCCAACCTGCAAAGTCCCCGAGGTCCCAGGGCAGCCTCTCGTGGGAGAGTCACTGCCCTGCTTGGGAACACCATCAATCCCATGGGATTGCTCCAGAGGAACCTGGGGATGGAACAGAGCTGGGTTAAAGTTCTTGCACCCACTCAGGGACAGCAAAAGGGCCAGGGAGGAGCTGCTGCTCAGTGGGACAAAGGTTTAACAAAAACCCAAACCCAGTGGCTCTATGTCACTGGTGTTGGTTGCAACACTTGCACAAGGACAAGAGTGTGACCAGTCATGTGATAATGGACCTCAGCCTTCAGTTCCAGCTCTCCCTCTTCCCATCCTCTTCATTCAGAATTATGATTATTATTACAGAAAATCAGCAAAGGCTGTAGCTGACATTTAGCAGGAAATGAAAAATAACCTGAAGTTAAAAATCTGCATTGCTAACTACCTAAACACAAGCAGAGAAAGAGTCATTTTAAGATTTACACTGCAGACAGCAAACAATCTGTAATACAGTTTTCTTCCTTTGTTTTCATTGGAATCACTAACTTACCACAAGAGAGCTGGTGCATAATTGGGACTGAAATGTTTTAGCAAACATCTGACAAAGGAGCATTTCAAGAATCAAACTAACAGATTTTGTAAAACTTCTTTAATATCACAGTCTCTACTAACACACCAATAAATAGGCTGCATTAAAATGACCCTCTGGTCAATCTGTTTCTCTGTCAGCAATAGACATTATGAACAAGGTGATTACAGCTGATATATCAACAGCTATCCACTTGAATTTTAGTGCTATTTTTTCTGCCTTCTAATGGACATCCCAGGTGAGGGGTTGCAGGAGTGATTTTGGTTTTCTCTTGAAGCACTTTCCCAATAAAGCAGACAGAAAATTTAAGAAAAGGTCATTTTGGGTTTATAAGTTTTCTCAAGGACTATAAAAAAAACTGGCAAGCAACATTAGAGCTTCTCTTTACATTGAAGCTTCAAAATTAAAAAATTGTATGTAAAAGTGTATTTGGATTAGAAAAAGGGAAGAGTTTTATAGTTGACATTAAGGATATGTTTTCATCACAAGAAAATTACTATAAGGCTCTAGCCCTTATAGAAGCAGAAACAAAAGTACTGTGGATGGCACAGGCCAGCAAACATGATCTATTATATCCAAGGATCCAACCAGATCTTGGGGTTATGGTTTTGCTTCTATTGCTTATTATTATTATTATTATCCAGCTACAATACCCAAATGCTTAATTCTGCATTTAGAGTTGATACAAAGTTAAATTTTCTTTCATATCTTCCTCTAAGTCCTCTATTTGAAAGATGTTAGGGCTTTTTTGTTGTTTTATGGATCTGTTTGAAGCAGAATTGAAATTCCCAGACCTGAAGTTCCCTGGGGTGAGCCATCATTTCCTACAGGTTAAGAAACTGGCCAAAGGTGACCAAAGGGTGGCAGTGGCCACTGCAGGACTCTGGTCCCTGGGATGTATCAAGTAGTTAAAGATATTTGGGTAAAATTAGTCAGAAAGCAGACCACATGAGAAAAGTGCATGAAATGTTGAGTTGACAACACTGAAAAGGAACAAACTGAGCGGTTCAGTCTGGAAAAAAAGAAAACAAACACAAATCCTGGAGTTAATTCAACAGGGCTAACACTATCATGGAAAAATATTTTTCTAATTAAGGAAATGAGGAGTTGCTGGTTGATGCCAGAAAACAAAATACAGCTTTTTGGCAATAAAATTTAGGCCTAATCAGATGAAAATACTTTTATTGTGCAACATATGTAATATTAAGCTGCTTTAATGTATATATATTCTCTATGAAAACATTAAGACACTAGTGATTCAAAGACCAATTAAGCAGGTAGATAACAATAAATCATACATTTAAAGATTCTTTGGATGTTGTCCCACTTACTAACTGATAGTTATTGGATTACTCTTCTTATTTTCTATTTAGTTTACATTAGACCCTTTTTATATTGTGGTAGTGCCCTGAACATTTTATTCCATACACTGAAGAAAATATTTGATTTTTGTAAAGTGGTCTAGGCTTTTGTGCAAACCCCAACAATTTAATTTAATCAAATCTTCAATTATCTGAGCCTTAACATCAAGCTTACATAAAATTGGATAATTGTATAAATAAATCATTACACAAACTTTTTAATGTGATTAAACCAAATCTACACTCCTATTAAAATCTGAAGAGTCATCAAACCTGAAATGCAACTCATTAATTAATTTTAAAGCATGAAAACTGACCTCCAGAGTTAAGATCCAGAATCAATTACACAATTTCAGGTACTGATCTTATCTCTCAGGCCAACACAAACCAAACCCAGCATAAATTCTCTTCCATGACCTCTCCACCACTGTGACTCCTATTGATTTGTTCCTCACTCTGCTTAATAATCCGAATAATTACTTACATCTGTCGGCTCTAACAGTCATCCCAAAGATCCTCAAATCACAAGACACACCCTGGAATCGTGGAACTGGCTAAAAAAACATTCTCAATACAATAAACAAAAGAAAAAAAATCCCATTTGTATCCACCACTGTTCTTAACACCCACTGCAGGAAAGAAAACTGGAATAAAATCAACCATTCAAAATGGGATTTTGACTATGAAAATGGATATGATATGGAGATCAAAGAAATCCTCCCTTTTCTTTTTCTAGAGGATTTGACAATCTCAGTGATTTTCACAGGCTCCCTAAAGAAATGTCATTTTCAGATGTCACTTGCAGCTACAGACAATGGATACAACCTTCTTCAGATCCTTTTTAATTACCTAGAAATACTGACTCTTCAAGAGATTATGTGTTTCCCTACTCCCTCTTGGGCTCTAAGCCTATTTTAGCATGTGCAAAGTCAGCTGGGATGAAGAGCAGGAGACAGAATCATCAAGGAATACCCTCCACATCAGCATTCACATCTATAGAATTCAATACAGAAGAAACTGTTCTGTAGTCAGGCCACTACCTGTGAAAACGGCATTACAAAACTTAGCATGTCACATTTGAACCAGCCAGGGATATATGTCATGTATTTAAAAGTAAGATTTATCCATTGTTCAGACAGAATAAACCCATTAGTCCTCTGCTAGTGGTAAACCATTAGTAACCAGCATCCAGTCAACAGGGGACAATGGCAACAGAAATACAAATCATTTTCAAAAGCATGATTAGCTCAAGCAGATAGAATTGTCCTCTATAATTTTTAAAAAGGCAGAAGAGAAGGTTTTACACCCACATGTTTCCATTTGCATTTATTCTGCAAGGTTGATACATAATATGAAAAATAAAAATTATTGTTTCATATATGTTTTACTGAAGCTTCCAGGTCAGAACACAGCATTAGTTGTACAACACACTGTATGCAAATGTATCAAAAAAGCAGTGCTTACCCATTTAAGAGTCTGTAACCACAGCACTTGAAGGGCACTTGCAAAAGTAGTAATAAAACTGGGAACAGAAGAATGTGTGCCCCAGGGTGTAAGTCTTTCAAACTACACCACAAAATATGCTGCATGTCTAAGTCATATTTATCTTTCACATGTTACTCAAGGTCCCTGCTGTTCACTGAAGTAACAGCTGATCTGAAAATACCCAAGTTACTCACCTGCAAGAAAGTGGCCAAACACTGTCTGACAAGCAATCTTCAAGTTGCAGGGTGTTAAGGCAGATTTTCTCAGGCAGCTCCCATTAAAACCACAGAAGTTCTAGCAAAGCCAGCTGACCTCTGCACAACGAAGATCAGCGATGGAACAAACTCATTTATTTTCTGTTGGATCCATTTCTTCTCATTACAGCTTTTTTTTGCCATGGCATCCTGTCAGCACAGCCTGGAGTGCTTTGCAGCAAAGCAGGGGTGCACAATCAGCCCTTGTCACATCTGGGCACAGGGAGTTCGGGCAATTTGTCTGATATAAAGCTGCTCTTACTTCAAATTCTCTCTGGTGGAGAACCATCTAGTGAAGTTCTCAACTGCCAAGACAGAGTTTTGCTATTTCCCCCTCCCCTCTCCAGTCTGCATCCTTCCCCCTACTGCTTTCTTCTATTTGGGTTGGTGTCTAATAGCAGACTTCCATTAAGCATAATTGTTACTAGTTAGTTATGCTTCAGAACGCTGCATTAATCATTATCACATCAATATACGACCATTTTGTTCTCCAGCCATAATTTATGTCTTTTTGGTGGCCCAACTCATGTACTTGGACCTTCTTCCTCCTGCTCTCGAGTTCCCTTGTACTCCTCCCCCCAGACAGAGCCCTTTGGGACAGCAGTGTCCTGTCCTAGTGCCACTTTCCCCTGGTGCTTTTCCTTGCTAACACTCTCGGTTGTTTCCCAAAATGCCCCTTGGGTGCTGTGCCACACTGCCCAGTCTGCTGCACCGGAGCTTCCAGGGGTTCCATCAGGTGGGAATGGACTGCCTGGCACAATCAGTCAATCACTTATTCCACAGTGGGCCAGGGGCTCAGCTGTGACCAAGCACACAGGGTTTGTCACCTACCAAATAGGACAAATGCACTTGAGGAACTGGGTTTAAAACAGTCTCCTCCAGCCGAACCAGAGAAAACCATCACAGAGCCACAATTCCAGCCACCCCGACTCCAAACCTGAAGGTCTAAGTGGAGGATACGTTTTTCCTCCCTTATTTACATTCTTTTCACAGCTAAATAGGAACCACAATAATCAGGATTCTGGTCTTTTTCTGTTCATTTTGCTATTCATGGTATAACTTTACTGCAAAATCAAACCACAGATGACATGACAGTACTGTGCTCCATCTGACTATTGCAAGGTCCTCATCACATTTTTGTTTTGTAACTCTATGTAATCAACACTTAATGCATAATTTATTTATTTTCTTAGAGGTGCAGTTACACTTTAATTCAGCGTCAAGGTGTTGACTGGCTCTGTATAAGCTCTAAAACTTTTTTAGCCTGAATTTGATGAATATTGGGGGGAAAAAATGAGAAACAACACAACGGCAGTGCCTACGCCTTGCAACGCTAACAGCATTAGGACGCGAAAAATCCCCTTGCAATTCATTGCCTGGGTGTATCTCCCCCTCCGGGCGGATTTAATTAAATAAAAAGAGATAAAATAAATGACCCCGAACGGCGGCGGGCGGGCCGCTGGTGCCACCGCGTGGCCAAAGGCGGCACTGCACCCCCGGCTCCCGTTCCGGTGCTCGGAGGATACGGATGCTAAAGGGGGAAAAAGAATTATACAGTAACCACTCCTCTCCATGAGAAAGATACTGTAAAGCTCCATCAGAACCGCTCAGAAACGGAGCTATAAGAACCGCTCTCGCCTGGTTTGAGCCTCACGGCCCCGGCAGCAGCTGCACTTCTGAC